>JAKSZU010000010.1:45322747-45597395 GCA_026018925.1 Tupaia tana | reverse complement strand
GATGATAATAAAATAAATAAATAAAAATTAGAAAAGAAAGAAATAGAACATGGACCAGCAAAAAATAATAATAATAATAAAAATAATGATAATAATCTGGGAAAAAATGATGAAAAGCTATTTGATGATGATGATGTGGATAGTAATGTCTTTGTCTTGACTGATATGCAAGGTATTCCTTCAGAAAAACAAATGGAATACACTGTAAAGATATATGTGATTCAATGTAATATAAACAAAGTATTGATAATAAATAAGAAACAAAATTTTTTTTTTGAGAGGTTTTTCGCTATAGGGCGCGTGCGCTCGCCAGACAGACAGAGAGAGACATAGAGACAGAAAAGCGAGAAATCACCCACCAGGGGGGATGGTCACGCCGCAATCCCTTCTCCTCCATTCTCCTCTCGGGATCTTGGGCACGCACGCACACGCGCCCGGCGTGAGTTGTAAGCCACCGGGTCCGAGACGCGAACCGCGGTCGACCACGTGGGAGTCCAGCGACATAGCCATTACGCTAACTGCTGGTTCCCAAGAAACAAAATTTTTTAAAAAGAAAAAATTTTTAAAACTAAATGTTTCAAATAAATTTTAAATGTTTAGCCAAATTTCCGTCCAGAAAAAAAAAGGAAAAGTATAAGGGGGATGGGCACCATAGCCTAACGGTTAAGGAAACCAGATCCACATGGCCAAATTATAGTTTGAGTACTGACACCAGCTACTTGAACATGCTGCATGTATTCATGCCTAAAATTCCAACATAATGAAGGATAAAGGATTGCAGCATGACCACACCCCATTGAAAGGTAATTTCTCATCCTCTCTGTCTGTCTGTCTCTTTCTATCAAGCACATGCACCCCCAGCAATTCAAAAAAAAAAAAAAGAATTAAGAAATGTATTCATGTTTTCAGCTTGCTTTGAAATTCACAGAATAAGATAAATTGGTGGGCAAACACATGGATAGATGATAAATAAAGCAAATTTACTAACAAGTTAACAGTAGAATGTAGGTAATAGGGTACATATGTATTCACTGCAAACTTCTGTCAACATTACTCTATGAGTGTAACCTTTCATTAAAAAAATATGAAGATTATAAATCTAGATAAAGGGTAGAAAACAAATGTCAAGAATTTATGTGGGAGATGGTGCGGATGATATTGAGTTATCTAATAAGGATGTTACAGCATCAGGAGTATGAAAGATAGCAATATCATCTTACCTGACAGGTGTTGATGTTAAATCAATATGATTTGAGGATGTTTGGACACAGCAGCTACAAAAAAGGATCAAAGTGTTGTCAATAACTGGGGCTCTTGCAGCTGAATGAGGCTGAAGGGTTCAAGATAATGCCTTTGGCCTGAGTGGGGTCCTTGGAGAACTTCCAGATACGTATGGTATGTAGCTAGGTATTATTTTTTTTTTCACATTATTTATTATTTTTTGTATATACTTTCAATCATATTGTTTGGCTTACAATGAGACCATTTTGATATGTGAACATTTCTGAGGTAGTTACAAAAATGGGTTGGAATTCAGAGGAGAAGCATGGGTGGTTGCTATGCATTTGGATATCATTGGCAAATATCAGTGATAAATGTAGCATTTCAAATAGCCATGGAAGTAACCTGGAGGATCAAAGAGAGTCTTGAATGAATCTGTTAAGAATATCAACATTTCAGTTGATTCCATGTTCAAGAACAAAATAATGGATTGAAAAAAGTGTGGCATATATACACTATGGAATACTACTCAGCTATTTAAAAAAAATGAGACCCTGGCATTTAATAGAAAGTGAAAGAATGCAGAATATTTAATGCTAAGTGAAGCAAGCTAGTCCATGAAAGAAAGACATTATATGTCCCCACTTAAAATATACCAAATATCTGCACTCTATAGCAGAAACTGAAGGATTGGAAGGTATAAAAGCAGGGAGAACAATGGTGGATACCAGTAGAAGGAGGACAAGAAATGGAGGGGAATAGAAAATGAGGGAGAAGAGTAGGAGGGGGAATTCAAGGGGGGAAAACAAAACGGACACAAAAATGAAAAACTATGTATTGATGACAATATGTTGATAATTTCGGTGACTGGACTAACATACAGGGTATCTATGCTGGAAAATTCATTTTCAATGCTGTAGAGATACACAGTAATTGAATGTAAAAAAAAAGAACAAGAAAAAAAGAATATCAACATTTACATTCTAGGAGCAGAGATAAGACAGTAATAAGGAGATCAGGAAGGAAATGAACCCATGAAAATTATTCTGCAAGAGCTTCTGTCCAAACTAAGCAACCAAAATAAATTCTTCTTGCTATTGTAAAGCTTCTTGGTTGAAGAATGGTGCTGCTCATTTCCTCTTTCTTTTTCTTAGAGAGATATTTTTGTTATAGGGCATGTGCACTCGCCAGACAGACAGAGAGAAAGCGAGAAATCACCCCCCAGGGGATATGGCCATACTACAATCCCTTCCACTCCATTCTCCCCTTGAGATTTTTGGCATGCATGCACACACACAGTTCAGGACCCAAAGCACCGTTGACTACGTGGGAGTCCAGAGACGTAAACATTACATCATCTGCTGGCCCAAGTGGTGCTCTTTTCTTAAAGGAAATAAATAAAATCACACATCTTTCTGCCACTTACTAAAAAGAAAGGCTGGATTAAAAATATTTCTCAACTCTTGATTGTGCCAAAACTGAAAGCTCACACTGAGGAGCAGAAGTTGTGTTATCCATGACCACAAGAGGAGTTGGCTAGAGAGTCAGCGTCTGGGTAATTTTCTCCAATGCAGAATAGCAAGAAACCATTCCCCTTCCCAAACACACATACACACACGCACACACACACACACACACGTACACACACACACACACAATGAAAATGTACCATGCAGCATGCATGACAGGCCTATCTGAATCTCGTCTCTCATGGGAACCTCAACCCGTTTTTCTACTCTAAAAGAGGAGGTGGCCAGCAGCACCTCACATGTGCTTGCCTTGAACATCTGTTCAGTGCATGTGCTGATGAAAACTGGTCAGTCAGACGCAGGAGGAGAGGAGAGACGAGGTGGACACTGCTGGGCTCCTGCTTTCCAGCTTGCTATTGGTTTTCCCTTGCTTCCTGACAGCATCTACCTCAGGGCCTTGAGATGCTTCAAGTTCCATGTTGAAAATTGGCAGCTCCACTGGGAAGCAGTGGAGATTATCACTTATCATATTATCTTATTATCCTTTGATACTTGCATCAGATATCAGATTCCCAAAGTCACGTGTTGAAATTAGCTGATTAATATCTGAAACAATCCACACCAGCCACTTTACTTCCTTTACCAAACACACAGAAACACTTTTCTGAGGGCTACTTTGACGTCTTTGTTCCGCAGAGAGTAGATGAGGGGGTTCAGGGTGGGGCTGACTGCCGTGTATAGCACTGCCACCACTTTGCCATTTTCCAAGGAGGAGCCTGAGCCTGGGAGGATGTAGGTGTAGATGACCGTGGAGTAGTACATGCAGACCACCATCAGGTGGGAAGAGCAGGTGGAGAAGGCCCGCCGCTTGCCCTCTGCTGAGCGGATGCGCAGGATGCTGGTGATGATGCAGCCATAGGATGCCATGGTCAGGAGGAAGTTGACCACTCCAAAATAAATGTCTGCAATGACTATCATGATGTTGTTCAGAGTTGTTGGGCTGCAGGACAACAGCAACAGAGTAGGGACTTCACATAGAAAGTGACTGACATGACGCGGGCCACAGAAACTAAGCTGTGTCATCAGCCCCGTGTGCACAGATGTGTTTACGCCACAGACCACCCACACGCTGCCCGCTAGCAGGATGCACAGAGGCCGGCTCTTCCACGTGCTATAGTGCAATGGCCAGCAAATGGCCACGTAGCGGTCATAGGCCATGACTGTGAGCAGCAGCAGCTCGGCCCCCAGACACCATGTCAGGAAGAAGAGCTGAGTCATACAGCCCTGGTAGGAGATGGTGCTACCCTTGACCGCCAGACCCTCCAGCAGTTTGGGGAGAACAGTAGATGTGCAGACAATGTCTAAAAGGGCCAAGTTGGTGAGAAAAATGTACATTGGGGTATGAAGGCCTGGGTTCAAGCTGATGGCCGTGACAATGAGAATATTTCCTGCAAGAGCCATTAGGTAAAGAAGGAAGAAAAAGGCCCAAAATAAAGCCTGGAGCTGAGGGTCTTCAGAGAAACCCTGCAGGACAAACTCAGTGACAGCTGTGTGGTTGTTTGCTGCCATTCAGCAAGTGAACCCCTTGGAGATCACTGGGACACAGCCAGAGCTTCGCAGAGGAGTCACAGGGAAGATGGGATGACCAGTCCTCTGGCACGATGTACGACTGAGACTCTGAGGAAAGTTTGTTGTGGTGACTTTGCCACAGAAAGCATACAATGAGGATGTTAATGTCAGTACCTGCACCCAGGGAGACAGAGCAATGGCCCTTCACTCTGCATTGGAGTTATGGAGCCCTGCAGGCTCTTTGACCCCAGGACAGCATTACCTGACTATTTGCAGTGGGCCAGCATCCCTTAGGAAATTACAAGAAGTATGGCATCAACCTCTACTTACTTTCACTTTGAACACTTCTTTCATTATCCTGAGATGTTTAAGCTCACTGTGTGTATCAGTGCTCAGCCAGTCAGGGTTTGTGGAGGCCAAGTCAGCCACTCAGGAGAAAGATTCTGGGTTCCTGCAAAGAAAAACCATTCAGCAGGGTTGAGCCAGGCCTCACAGAGAGAACATGGCTTAAAGGACACCATGGAGTTTTCACCTGCAGAAGTTAAGAAGAGAGCACGCTCTCTGAGGGGAGAGATGTGCTCAGTGCTCAAGGAATAGAAGGGTTATTAAAGAGCAGAGAGCAGTGCAAGCACAGCCAGGCTGTTGCTAGGGCACCAGAGGGCTCTGGCTTCTGCGGAAAAGCACCTTCAGCTGTGGGATTTCAGCTGTGGATCAATCTGGCTACAGCTCATTAAGGAAAACCGCAACTGCCCAGCCCTGCCTCCACCGTGATGGGGCCCAGATCCCTGTGAAGTGGGCAGAGGAGTAGGTCATTCAACTAATGGTTCTAACTCACCCTCTTTTCCTGAGCTGGTGGTTCAGTAGTCTATTCTCTCAGTGGATTTCAGGCCTGTACCAGAGTTGGGAGTAATAGCAAAGAAAGGCACAGACCCAGCTTCAGTCCAGGCCCGGACCTCCTAGCACACACATATACCCAGCTCCCAGGCCTGCTCCCCTATCCCTATCCAACTTTCACATCTGTCCCATGATTCATCTTTAACCACCCAGACCTCCTTGTGCAGAACAGGGACCAGCTCAGGCCAAATAGTAGGGAGGTCAATCAACATAGGGGTGAACAGGGCTAGCCCCATTTTTCTTCTCAGGTACCTATCTCAGGATCAGACAGCCTCAGAGAGTGGTAGGCAAGACAATCCCAGAACCAACCCTTGATGTCCAAAATGGACTACGGGCAATCTGAAAACAAAGTGTTAACACTATGCATGCATTTAAAGGAAGGATTGTCTTTTCCCCCTATGTAATGAACAAAGATATTGCTGATTTGCACAATAAGGCCTTAGTTACCTATTTTTGTGGCACTGAAGAAGTCCTGGAGAGAACTAAGTGTTGTGGGCTTTATGATCAATCTCTAGCTGGTTCATTTAATACCCCTCTTAAACCTTTGCCCCCATCCATATAAGAGTTGAGGAGCCCACAGACCCTTCAGAGGGCCCCACAGATCTATCCCTGAAGAACTGAGAGGTGATGAGCTTGCAGTTCAGGAGCTTTCACTGCCAAGGGCTCCCTGTCTGTAGGTTCTCGCTGGTCTCACTCAACACCAATACCACACACACACCACTGCTCAGAAGTCCACTTATACCTGCAATTAGCCAGCAAAGTTCCCAAGGGCACCCCTCTGGCTATAGCATCTAAGCTCCTGAATCTCTCCATCCCTGAGTACCCTGTATGCTTGAGGATCTGCAGACTGCAGTGACTCTGTTCATCACAGCTTTGCACCAGGCTCATAAGAAACCCTCCTTGGTTCTCTTATAGATTTTAATCTATAGAGTCCAAACCACAGGGCTCTGGTTTCTCTTTCCTCCTGATAAAGGGGGCAGATAGAGCAGAGAGCAGACCCAAAGGGAAGTCCTCAGGCATTTGTGACTTCACACTGAAACCATGAAAGACATGAGCAAAGCATTTTTGAGTAACATTTTTTTCTACAGTAAACCAGGTCAGAACAAACACAAGACTGTCTTTTCAGAAATAAAGGAAGGAAAAATAGGTAAGTAGTCCAAAAGGAAGGGACAACAGACAGAAAGTTACTCACATTGGATTGAAGGGCATGGCCCTGACTTTTCTTATTTAAAAATGAGTTGTCCACACTTCATGTAGCATGGAGGAAAAGTTCGTCTCTTCTTATGCAGTGTTTCTTTTGTTCGCTGTTGACCTTTAAGTGGGGTCTGTTCCCTTGGGGTGGACACTCAGGTTCCTGGGAGCTTGGTGTGCCCCAGGAGTGACCTCTCTGGGGAGCAATTACCCACCTGGAGGTAAACAAGGGATCCTATGTGCATAGTCTCCAGGCTGAGACAGTACCTACATCCTGATGGATACAGAAATAGGTCTGAGTACCTAAAGCCACGGTGACCGACTCAGGATAACCTGAACCAGAGCTGATATTTTCTCTTTCAAGGCTGTCTCCCCCATGATGGCTCAGACAGGGCCCTTTAAAACCGATCCCTTGCAGGAAGATGGGCTTTCATTTTTCATAATCTTTTATTTTTTAATGGTCATGGTATTTTTTAAGTGTGTTTACTTTTAATCACTGTACATCTTTACAGAATACAAAAAGAGCTTCCTCTGTGTGAATATACTGTGTATTAGTCCAGTTGAAGTTGTCCCCATACTTATCATTAACAGATAATTTTTCGGTTTTGTTCTTATTTAGAACAGTTTTAGGTTTACTCCCACCTAGTTTCTTCTATTATTAACATCTTACATTAGTACGGAATAGCTTTTTATATCAAGGGAAATTCCTCTTTTTTCTTTATTTATTTTTTTATTCATATATTAAATCACTATACATCATTTAGATTGCTAAGAGACTTTACCCAGAACTATATACACCTCAGTCCATGCCCAATTGAGACCACCATATACATCCTCGTCAACAGATAAGAAATCTTATCTGTGTCCCACAAGCGTCTTATTTCTCCATTTTCCCCCCAAATTTCCTATGCTCTTCCCCTCCCACACTGTCTATCCATTTTGTCTCTAGTGCCCATTACAATTTTTAATACTTTTTATGTTCTCCAGTCTTTCATTACTTACCATAGAGTGAGGGACAGTTGGTATATGTTAAGTGGAGACATACAATGTCTCTCTTTCATAGCCTGACTTGCTTCACTCAGCAACAAATCTGACATATCTGTCCACGTTCTATCAAATTCTAGGGCCTTGTTGTTTTTTATGGCTGAATAGTCAAGGGGAATTCTTGATCCATTATTATCAACTAAAACGGCATGATTTATTCATATTTCCTTAGTGTTCACCTAATATCCTTCTTTTGTCTCCAGTATATTCAGGTGTCTCCTTAGTCCCTTCTTGATTGTGGAAGTTTCTCAGACTTCCCTTGCTTTTGATGATCTTGATGATCTTGATTTGGGGGGAATATTGGCCTAATATCTTATAGAATTCCACTTGATTAAAACTTGTTGATTTTTTCCTCTCGTTATTAAAGTTATGGGTTGAGAGAACACCACAACGAACTGTGCCATTTTCATCACATCATACCATGGGTACCTACTGTCAACATGGTTTATTACGATTTATGTTGACCTTAAGAAGACATACTTTTCATTGGTTTTTAAGTGTCCATCCAAGTGCTGGGTGTCCCACAGTATCCATAAAGACATCTTCCTGACCTTGATAAAGCCAAGCTGGCAGGCTTGCCCCCAGCCCCTACCCCCATGCCATATGAGACCTAGTGGTGAATGATGAGGCATAGTGAACTAATCATAGCTACCTCATGTCCCTGTATGGCCAAAAGGTCCACAACTGACAGATAAAGCATCTGTTGTTGGTTGTAGCATATGTCCATAAAAAAAAAATGAGAAGATAATATATACAGGAAAATTACCAATTTATCTTAGTGATCAATGGCATAAAATAAGAAATATATTAAAACTTGTCATTGCAAAAGAACTAGAGAAAGGACCATTGCTAATTTAAAGTGGTTCTTAACTTCACAAAAGAAATAACCACTGGGCACCTTCATTTTCCAGATCTAACATCTTTTAATTCAATCAATCAGTATACATTTTTAATTTTTGAACAATAATGACCTACTTCACATGACAGTAAATGTAGTAAAGTTTTAGTGACTGAAGACGAACAATTCCTCTGATTTATTCAGATGAGATACAATCTTTAGCTATACCTGATTTTCCTAATTTACCACGCTATTTTTCCTAATGGGATTATGTTAGCCTATAGAGATAATTTGTCATCAAAGATCTCTGCAACACTGATTTAAGATGATCTCATGGTCAACAAGTATCCATAATTTTGTAGCATATAGGCCTAATAGCCAAGCTAAGTGGGTAGTAAGAATCTGGTGGACACCTGCCATAGCTGCGGGAATTAATTAGCACGTTGAGGACTGTCATAGCTGTGCAATACTCTCTTCTATGGGGACTTTAAGTGTCAGGGAAGCCCACCAGAAAGACTCAACAGGATGCTGATTCACCCAACAACTGTCAATAAAGTACACCCTGTGAGGGGACCCTGTTTTCAGACTGTCGGGAAACAAGATATGCAAATGAACTTCTCTGGTCCATGAGGCAGTTAAATACATTATGAAAATAAGAAGCTAAAAGGTTCTCTTGGGACGGCACCTGTAAGTGAGCTCAGAAAATGAAGGTACATCTCTTTCTGCAGAAAGAACCATAAACAAGGATGGATTTGGGGGACAGTGGCACTTGGACAATTTGGAGCAATGACTGATATTGGAGATCTAGCAGGAAGCACACCAAAGCTTGAGGGGAAAGTGCAGGCTATGTTTGGAGTTAGGAGAAGATACCCTAAGTGGGTCATGGGAATGGGGAGACTTGAGTTGATGGGGAAGTCACATCAGTGGAGATCACTGAGAGCCCCAAAGACAGAGGTGACACAGGCTAGAGAAGAAAATAGTAGGAGACAGTGGGGAGTTGGCCCACAGTGAGGATGGGGAAGTCCAACAGCTGAACCATTTGCTACTCTCTCGCAGCAGACAGTAACTAAGCTCCCATGTCAGCAGATATAACAGAGAAGAATAGAGGAGGCTTCAGCTCTTGGAGATTGGAAGGGACTGAATGGCCTGAATCACCTGTCTCTATATCAGAAATAAATGCAGGCAGGACCAGCAGTTAGCGTAATGGCTATGTCGCAAGACTCCCATGTGGTCGACCACGGTTCGAGTCCCGGACCAGGTGGCTTAAAAAACTCACGCCAGGCACGTGTGTGTACGTGCCCAAGATCCCGAGAGGAGAATGGAGGAGAAGGGATTGCGGCGTGGCCATTCCCTCTGGGGCTGATTTCTTGCTTTCTGTCTCTCTGACTCTCTCTGTCTGTCTGGCGAGCGCATGCACCCTATGGCAAAAACCTCTCCCCAAAAAAAGAAATAAATGCTGGGCTGTTTCCCACCTTCCTCTCAGACCAGGCATTCTGGGCTAAGTGAGGAAGAGATTTGGAGGAAAACTGTGAAAGGGCACCATGACAGCCGCCCTGACCCCACCCATGGATATACAGATGGACACCAACATATAGGATAAGGCAAGGCCATACCTTTGCCCATAAAACAAACTGCAACATATTTAAAAGGGTTGAAATCATGCAAAGTATATTCCCTGACCATAATGGAATAAAATTGGAAAGAAGTTTGGGGAACTCACAAATAAATGGAAATGAAATCATACACTCCTAAATAACCAATGAGTTAAAAAAAAAAAAAGTAGAAGGAAAATGAGAAAATTTTAAGAAAATAACAATAAAGGATAACACAGCATACCAAAACATACAGGAGGCAACTAAGCAGTGTTCAAATGGAAATTGATAACTATCAATGCCAAAGTTGAAAAGAGAAGTTAAAAAATAATGCTTTACTTTAATGCACTAAAAAAAGAGGAGTAAACTAAACCTAAAAGAAACATAAAGAAGGAAATAATAAGAGTAATAGCAAAAATTATTGAGTATTGGTGGGGGTGTGGTGAAAGGGCAACTCTCTTAAACTGCTGGTGCGAATGTAAATTAGTCCAGCCACTGTGGAGAACAATTTAGAGATTCCTAATAGAACCACCGTATAATTCAGCAACCCGCTCCTTGATATCTATCCAAAGGACAAAAGAATTCTTCATCGGAAAAGTGCTTGCACATCAATGTTTGTTGCTGCACTATCACAATTGCTAAGACATGGAACCAACCCAAATGCCCACGAACAGATGAATGGATTGAAAAACTTTGGCACATATACTCTATGGAATACTATTCAGCCATAAAGAACAACAAAAACCCTGGTTTTTGACAGAAAGTGGAAGAATATGGAAGATTTGCTGCTGAGTGAAGCAAGCCAGGCTATGAAGCAGAGACATTGTATGTCCGCACTTAATATATACCGAGTGTCCACCCTCTAAGACTGAAAATGATTGACCAAAGGATAAACAAACACAATAAATGGGTGTAAATACCAGATATAATGTGTGTGGAAGAGTAGGGCCTGAAGAAGTACTTTTAGAAGAAAAATATGAAGGCAAAGCATTAATGGGACAGAGGAATGTGGTGAAGATATTTTATAGTTTAATCAACTGGACTAGGGAGAAATGTTCATATATTGAAATATTCACTTTGTAAGCTAAAAAAGGTAATTGAATGTATAAAAAAAAGAAATAAAAAAACTACTGAGCCAGAGAATAGAAAATCACTACAGAAAGTTAACAAAAACAAAACCTGGTTCTTCAAAAAGATCAACAAATTTACAAACCTTTAGCTACATTGACCAAGAAAAGAAAAAAAAGAGTTTTCAAATTACCAAAATCAGAAAGAGGGAACATTACTACCAACTTTACATAAATACAAAGGATCCTTACAAAGGAATACTGTGAATATTTGTATGCGAATAAATTAGACAACTTAGATCAAGTGGACAAATTCCTAGAAAAATATACAAAAATTCCACAATGAATTTTTTAAAGAATTATTTTTATTTTACTTTATTCATTATTATTATCATTATTACTTTCCAGTTTGATCAGAGAGAGACAGAGAGAGAGAGAGAGGAAGTGAGAAAGCAAGCCACCAGGTCCGAGACTGGAACCATGGTCGACCATGTGGGAGTCCAGCGCCTTTAACCACTATGCCACTTGCCGGCCTCCACAATGGATTTTTAAGACACATAACAAGTAAAGAGACTGATTTTGTAGTAAAAGCAAAAACAGCAGCAACAACAGACTGCACACAATGAAATGCCCAAGCCATGGATTTACTGGTTAATTCTTTCAAAGATTAGTGAAAAATTAATATAAACTCTTCTTTCAAAATAGAAAGGAAAGAAGGGATAACAGGTTTCAGTTCATTCTTTAAAACTGGTATTCCCCTTGGGGGACCAGCAGTTAGCCTAATGGCTATGTCGCTGGACTCCCACGAAGTCGACCGCGGTTTGCGTCCCAGACCCGGTGGCTGAAAACTCATGCCGGGCGCATGTGCATCCGTGCCCAAGATCCCGAGAGGAGAACGGAGGAGAAGGGATTGAGGCATGGCCATCCCCCCTGGGGGGTGATTTCTCGCTTTCTGTCTCTCTGTCACTCTCTGTCTGGCGAGTGCACACACCCTACAGCAAAAACCTCTCCAAAAAAGAAAAAAAAAATGGTATTGCCCTAATAAAGATATCACAAGAGAAAGCTATAGACCAATATCTCTTAATTGTAAACCAGTTTCAACAGCAAAAAAATAGGGTTATATACTATGACCAAATAAGATTTGTTCTAGAAATCCAGGTTTGTTTAACATTCTAATGTCAATGTAATGCTCCACATCAGTAGCATAAAAAACAAGAACCATCTCAGTACATGGGGAAGATCTAGACACCATTCAAGCTACCAGCATTGCCAGACACCAGACTGCCTGTGACTGCAGCCTCTAATGGCCCGGACCCATGGCTCATCATCCTTCTCACCCCCCAACTTGCTTTGGAATCTCAGGTTTGTGTCTTTGGACTTTAAGATGAACTTGTGCCCCTCCCCACCCCATCAAGAGACCGTTCAGGCTAGCATCATTGCCAGACACCAGGCTGCCTGTGGATGCAGACCCTAATGGCCAGTACCATGGCTCTGTGGCTCATCTCCCCAACTGCCACTCACCTTGGGACTCTCAGAAACCTTGTGTTTTGAAAAGCGCACGGCACGTTGTATTTTCTTTGCTCCTGAGGTGAAGCTGCAGTTGGAAGCTCACCACTTTTTAGATACAGAAAGAATTTTGGTTCTCCCAGGATCTGTGACAACAGTGCAGGATACTGTTGAGCAACATGGAGGAAGACCAGAAGAGAGATTGTTAATTTTCTACTCCTGCACACCTTTGAACACTCAAAGGTACCTTGAATAAGTTAATAAGAAATGTATAGGTCACCAGATGACTAGGAACAATCACAGAAGCACAAGAAATATGAGCAACCAACAAAATGTCTCTCCGCCAAAGGAAAAATGTCAATCCCACATCACCCACAAACAATACAATGGATGTCGTGGACATGTTGGATAAGCAATTCAGAATATTTGTAGTGACCAAACTACTAACTGAGATGCAAGAGAAAAGAGACAATGAGCTCTAGGAGATAAGGAAGTCCTTTCATGATTTCAAAGAAGAAATAGACACCTTAAAAAAGAATAAGATGGAACTGTTAGGGATAAAGAATGTGATACAGGAAATAAAAACCTCCCTCAAAAGTATTAAAAGTAGATCAGATCACACAGGAGATCGAATCTCAAATGTAGAAGACAAAACATTTTACCTAGAAAAAAATATCAAGATTGAGAAGACAACCAAGAAAAATGTGGATAATATATGAGGAATACTGGATACCATCAAGCAACCCAACATTGGATAATTGGTATCTCAGAAGAGGAAGAAAATAATAAGAGCATTGATAATCTATTCCATGAAAACCTGAAAGAAAACTTTTCAAACCTAGAAAGGCACTCAAATATCCAGACCCAAGAAATACATAGGACCCCAAATAGAATCAACCCAAGAAGGTCCTCTCCAAGGCACATCATAGCCAGATTGGCAAAAACTACTGACAAAGACAAGATACTGAAGTTGGCAAGAGGGAAACGTCAAGTTACTTACGAAGGTCACACCATCAGACTAACATCAGACCTCTCATCAGAAACAATGCAGGCAAGAAAAGATTGGGGCAATATAGTCAAAGTGTTGAATGAAAAACAATTTCAACCAAGAGTACTATACCTGGCAAGATTATCTTTCATATGGGAAGAAAAGAGAGAAAACATTCTTAAGTAAACAAAACCTGAAAGAGTTTACCAACTCCAGACCAGCTCTTCAAGAGGTTCTGTAGGGAGTTCTATGCCAGGAAAACTAAAAAGTCAGGTGGACAGGTATAAGAGAACAACAACAAAAATAAATAAATAAATAAATAAAATAAAATAAAATGGCTCACTTAATGATGTGAACAGGTCTAGAAATATCGATAACAACATTGAATGTTAATGGATTAAATTCTCCAATTAAGAGACACAGACTGGCCGAATAGATAGAAAAACAGAAACCCTCTATCTGTTGCCTACAAGAAATGCAACTCATGGATAAAGACATACATAGACTAAAAGTGAAGGGCTGGAAAAAGATATTCCATGCAAGTGGAAATCAAAAAAAGGGTTGGTGTTGCAATATTGATTTCAGACAAAATAGGCTTTGAGACAAAGAAGGGCATTATATAATAGTAAACAGATTAATTTAGCAAGAAGACATAACACTTATTAATATGTATGTATCCAACACAGGAGCATCTAAATATGTGAAGGAAAGACCACTGGAGCTAAAGGGAGAGATAGGGAACAACAATATAATTTGGAGGGATCTCAACACCTCATTATCTCCTTTAGACAGATCTTCTAGACCAAAAATAAGCAGAGAGATACAGGACCTAATCTATACTATCAAATGGGATTGATAGATATCGGTATAACTTTCCACCATAAGTCCACAACATATATCTTTTTTTCTCACCCAGACGTGTAATCTTTTCAAAGATTGACCATATGTTAGGACACAAATCAAGCCTTTACAGATTCAAAGGCACACAAACTATATCAAGCAACTTCTCTGACCATGAAGGAATTAAACTCAATGTTAATTTCAAGAAACACCCTCAAAAATACACAAACTCATGGAAATTGAACAACCTACTTCTGAATGACTTCTTAACTACTGAAGAAATTATGTCTGAAATCAAAAAATTTATGGAAACAAATGAAATGAGTACATAAGTTTCCATAATCTATGGGACATGGAAAAAGCACTCATAAAAGAAAAATTCATAGCAATTAGTGCACACAAGAAAAAGATGGAAAAGTGGCAAGTAGATAACCTAACATCATGCCTCAGGGAATTAGGGAAAAAATGCCAGGCAAAAAGAAATAATAAAGATTCGATCAATATGTAACCCAATGTAATATAAAGAAGATTATGATTATAATAAATAAATAAATAAATAAATAAATAAATAAAGATTGGATCAGAAATAAATAACATAAAAAAACAAATGAACCATTCAGAAAATAAATGAAAGCAAAAGCTAGTTCTTTGAAAAGATTAACAAGATCCGCACACCATTAGCTAGACTGGTAAAGAAGAAGAAAGAAAGAAACCAGATTAATCAAATAAATGATAAAACAGGCAACATTACAATAGACATAACAGAAATACAAAATTTCATTAGAAGATACTATGAGCGACTATTTGCCAACAAACAAGAGAACAAGGAGTAGATGGACAAATTCCTGGATACATATAATCTACCAAAATTGAATCAGGAGGAAATAGAAAACCTGAATAGACCCATAACACTCCATGAGATTTAATCAGTAATAAATAATCTCCCGACAAAGAAAAGCCCAGGTCCAGATGGCTTCACTTCTGAATTCTACAAAACATTTAAGGAAGAGTTCATCGCTATCCTACTCAAACTATTTCTAAAGATTCAAAAAAAAAAAAAAAGGAAACCTTCCAAATTCATTTTATGAAACTTCAATCATTCTCATTCCCAAAACATATAAGGACATGACAAAAAAGGAAAACTAGAGACCAATATCGTTGATGAATATAGAAGCAAAAATTCTCGAGATACTTGCAAATCATATCCAACAACATATAACAACGATTATTCATCACAACCAGGTAGGCTTTATTCCAGGAATGCAAGGGTGGTTCAACATATGCAAAACCATAAATATAATACACCATATTAACAGAAAGAAAGATAAAAACCATATGATCATTTCAACTGATGCAGAGAAAGCATTTGATAAAATATGAGATCCTTTCAAGATTAAGATTCTCAGTAAGATTAGTACAGACAGGTCATTTCTCAACACAATAAATAGCCATATATGAAAAAACCTATAGCTAATATTATACTGAATGGGGAAAAGCTAAAAGCTTTTCAACTCAAAACTCTTACTAGACAAGGCTGCCCCCTTTCTCCACTGCTCTTAATATAGTGCTGGAAGTCTTAGCTAATGCAGTCAAAAAGAGAAAAAATATAAACGGTATTCAAATAGGCAAAGAAAGTTAAGAATATCTTTATTCACAGATGACATGATGGTATATTTAGAAAACCCAAAGGTTTCCATGAGAAAACTTCTCGGAATAATAAATGAATACAATAAAGTGGCAGGATACAAAATCAACATCCAGAAATCTATAGCATTTCTATATATGAACAACAAGTTGAACAAAGTAGAGCTGAAGAAAGGAATCCCTTTTACTGTAGACAAAAAATGTATAAGATACCTAGGGATCAACCTAACTAAGGAATTCAAACGTCTTTACAGTGAAAACCTTTCAAAAGATATTGAAAAAGACATACAAAAGTGGAAGGACATCCCATGTTCCTGGGTTGAAAGAATTAACATAATCAAACTGGCAATTCTACCCAAATTAATCTACATATTTAACGCAATTCCAATCAGAATACCAAAGATATTCTTCACAGATCTAGAAAAAAATAATCATAGAATTTGTCTGGAATCATATAAGACCTCGTATCACCAAAGCAATCCTGTGGAAGAAGAGTGGAGTGAGTGGCACATAACTCCCTGAACTCAAGATTTACTCTAAAGTTGTGATGATCAAAATAACATGGTATTGGCATAAAACAGACAGGTAGACCAATGGAATAGAATAGAGACCCCAGAAATAAAACCCAAAGCACTGAGTCAACTGAGTTTTGACAAAGGATACCAGTCAAACCACTGGGAAAAGGAAAACCTCTTTAGTAACTAGTGGTGGAAAAACTTGGTATTGAGACCAGCAGTTAGAGTAATGGCTATGTCGCTGGACTCCCGTGTAGTCGACCCTGGTTCGAGTCCCAGACCCAGCAGCGTAAACTCACGCCAGGCATGTGTGTGTGTGTGTGTGTGTGTGTGTGTGTGTGTGTGTGTCCAAGATCCGGAGAGGAGAATGGAGGAGAAGGGATTGTGGTGTGGCCATCCCCCCTGGGGGGTGATTTCTCACTTTCTGTCTCTCTTTCTCTCTCTGTCCTTCTGGCAAGCACATGTGACCTATAGCAAAAACCTCTCAAAAAAAAATGAATTAAAAAAAAAAACTCGGTATCTACCTGCAGAAAGATGAAACTGAACCCCCATCTTTCACCATTAACAAAAGTCAACTCAAAATGTATTAAAGATTTGAACCTAAGACCTCAAGCTATAAAACTACTGGTGGAAAATACTGGGGAAACTATGGGAGTCATTGGGGTAGGCAAAGACTTCTTTTTTTTTAATTTCTGAACATCATTTTTTATTCAGCAATAAATTTTTTTAGTTTTTTTTTATTATCATCATAATCTTGTTTATATTACATTGGATTGCATATAACTTTACAGTGTATTACATTGCTTTTTCAAAAGGGAATGCCATGCATGTCAGTCAATACAGAGACATTAATCTCCCCACTTCATCATTCAATATCTTTTCAATGTTTTTCCCAATCATTACTATTATTATTCTAATTATTTTTTTTAAACAGTCAATCACTATTTCTCATTTTTCTTGTAAAAAGACTTTACCTATCATGAAATAATTCTCAGGCCAATCCAGTTGAGAATACTATAAATGACATCAACAACAGGTAATAAGCTATATCTGTTTCCCACTAACATACTGCCTCTCTATTTGTTCTTTTGCTATCTTTCTAAGACTCCCCAAAGCACAGGCAATAATCCCTAAAAAAAGACAAGTGGGACTATAACAGACTAAGAAGTTTCTGCTTAGTAAAGGACACAGTAACAAGTGTGAAGCGACGACCCTAAAAATGGGAGAATATTTTTGTAAATATGCCTCAGAAAAGGGACTGCTAACCAAACTACACAGAGAACTGAAGCGACTTACTCAAAAAAAAAAAAAAAAAAAAAAAAAAAAGAATATTTACCCAATTAAAAGATGGGAAAATGAGCTAAACAAAAAGACATGAACAGCTAAAAAGTATATGAGGAAATACTCAACATCCCTCATCATAGGGGAGATGCAGATTAAAAAACACAATGAGATACCACCTAACCCCTGTCAAAATGGTGAAGATAAAAAATATAAAAAGTGATAAGTGTTGGCAGGGATGTGGTGAAAGGGGAACCCTCTTACACTGTTGGTGGGAATGTAAACTGGTTCAGCCACTGTAAAGACCAATATGGAGGTTCCTCAAAGATCTACAAATAGAACTGCCATTTGATCCAGCCATCCCACTTCTAAGTATCTATCCAAAGGACAGAAGAATGCTAAGTCAGAAAAGCGCTTGCACATCAATGCTTATTACACCCATTTCTTGGCATCTACCCAAAGGACAGAAGAATTTCTCATTGGAAAAGTGCTTGCACATCGATGTTTATTACTGCACTTTTCACGATTGCAAAAACATGGAACCAACCCAAATGCCCCCCGTACGGATGAATGGATTGAAAAACTGTGGCACATATACTCTATGGAATACTACTCAGCCATTAAGAACAACAAAACCCTGACTTTTGACAGAAAGTGGAAGAATATGGAAGATTTACTGCTGAGTGAAGCAAGCCAGGCTATGAAGGAGAGACACTGTATGTCCCCATTTAATATATACCGAATGTCCGCACTCTAAAACTGAAACTGATGGGCTAAAGGATGTACAAACAGAAGAGGTAGATGTGAATGCCAGATGTGGTGTGTGTGGAGGAGTGGGGCATGGGGAAGAACATTTGGAGGAGGGATACAAAGACAGCATTGTTGAGACAGGGAGGTAGTGTTGTTATATTTTGATCAACTCGACCAGGGAGAAATGTTCATATATTGAAATGATCACCTTGTAAGCTAAGTAATGTAATTGAATGTATTAAAAAATGTAAATAAAAAAATTAAAAACAAATAAATAAATAATAAAAAATTAAAATAAGTAAATGCATGAAGTTAAATAAAATAATTCTAAAAAAATGACATTGCCTATGCTGTATATAGTTATTCTAGAAAGATCCAAGAAAAACCAGTAAAACAAAAATTAATGGTACACATCATAATGGGATGTTTATTGTGGAAACTATAAATACGTTTTTAGCTTTGATTTCACTATCACACACTGTATGCCTGCTTTGATAAAAAATAACCAAATAGAGGACCAGCAGGTGGAATGTTTGTTAAGGAAGTGGACACTCCCACATAGTTGACCATAGTTAAAGTCCCAGACTGGGTGGTTTGCTTTCTCACTTTCTCTCTCTGTCTGTCTCTCTCTGATCAAATAAAAATAAATAAATAAATAAATAATGTTTATTACAGCATTATTCATGATCCCTAAGACATGGAATCCACCCAAATATTCACAAATAGATGAATGGATTGAAAAAAATATGTGGCTAATATACTCTATAGAATGGTATTTAGCCATAAAAAAAAGTAAGATCCTGGCATTTGATAGAAAGTGGTCAGATATGGAGGATCTATTGCTGAGTGAAGAAAGTCAGGATATGACAGAAAAATAGTGTACGTATCCACTTACTATATACCGACTATCTGTACTTTACGGTAGATATCGAAATATTGGAGGACATAAAAGCAGCGAAAATACTTAGGGATGCTGAAGACAGTGTGGAACAGTGTGGGAAAGGGAAGAGTATAGAGAAGGATAGCAAGAGAACAAATTAAGAGGCATGACATTAGTGGGACACAGAAATGGTTTATTATCTGTTGATGATAACATGTATAGTACTCTCAACTGAACTAGTCTGAGAAGTATTTCATGTTGGGTAAATTCTTTTTTTTCATTCTTTTTACAAGCAAAATGATATATAGTGATTGAATGTTTAAAAAATAATGATAATTCTTAAATAAGACTCCCAAAGCACAGGCAATAATCCCTAAAATAGACAAGTGGGACTATATCAGACTAAGAAGTTTCTGCACAGCAAAGGACATAGTAACAAATGTGAATCGACAACCCTCAGAATGGGAAAATATTTTTGTTAAATATGCCTCAGACAAGGGACTGATAACCAGAATAAACAGGGAACTCAAGTGCCTTATGTGAAAAAAAAATGATTAACCCAATTAAAAGATGGGAAAATGAGCTGAACAAAAATCTCTCTAAGGAAGACATACGAACAGCCAAAAAGCATATGAGGAAATGCTCAACATCACTCATCATAAGGGAGATGCAGATAAAAAACACAATGAGATACCATCTAACCCCTGTCAAAATGGCAAAGATTAAGAATATAAAAAGTGATAAGTGTTGGTGGGGATGTGGTGAAAAGGGAACCCTCCTACACTGTTGGTGGGAATGTAAACTGGTTCAACCACTGTGGAGAACAATATGGAGGTTCCTCAAAGATCTACAAATAGAACTACCATTTGATCCAGCAATCCCACTTCTGGGTATCTACCCAAAGGACAGGAGAACGCTCAGTCAGAAAAGTGCTTGCACATCAATGTTTATTGCAGCATTATTCACAATTGCTAAGACATGGAACCAACCTAAATGTCCACAAACTGATGAATGGATTGGAAAAGTGTGGTATATATACTCTATGGAATACTACTCAACCATAAAAAATAACAAGACCCTGGCATTTGATAGAAAGTGGTCAAATATGGAGGATTTATTGCTGAGTGAAGTAAGCCAGGCTATGAAAGAAAGATAGTGTATGTATCCACTTAATATATACTGACTATCCACACTCTATGGAAGAGAGCGAAATATTGGAGGACATAAAAGCAGTGAAAGTACTTAACGGGAATAAGACAGTGTGGAGGGGGGGGGGGTGAAGAGAAGAGGATAGAGAAAGATAGCAAGAGAACAAATAGAGAGGCAGTACGTTAGTGGGAAACAGATATGGCTTATTACCTGTTGATGATGACATGTATAGTATTCTCAACTGGATTGATCTGAGAAGTATTTCATGATTGGTAAAGTCTTTTTACAAGCAAAATGAGAAATAGTGATTGACTGTTTAAAAAATAATTAGAATAATAATAATGATTGGGAAAAACAATGAAAAGATATTGAATGATGAAGTGGGGAGATTAATGTCTCTGTGTTGAATGACATGCATGGCATTCCCTTTTTTTTTTTCTTTTTTCTTTTTTTTTTTTGGAGAGGTTTTTGCTATAGGGCACGTGTGCTCGCCAGACAGACAGAGAGAGAAAGAGAGATAGAAAGCAGGAAATCACCCCCCCAGGGGGGATGGCCACGCCGCAATCCCTTCTCCTTCATTCTCCTCTCGGGATCTTGGGCACGCACGCACACGTGCCCGGCGTGAGTTTAAGCCGCCTGGTCCGGGACTCGAACCGCGGTCGACTACGTGGGAGTCCAGCGACATAGCCATTACGCCAACTGCTGGTCCCGGCATTCCCTTTTTTTTTTTTTTTTTTTTTTTTTTTTTTTTTTTTTTCTTTTTTTGGGAGAGGTTTTTGCTATAGGGCGCGTGCGCTCGCCAGACAGACAGAGAGAGACAGAGAGATAGAAAGCAGGAAATCACCCCCCAGGGGGGATGGCCACGCCGCAATCCCTTCTCCTCCATTCTCCTCTCGGGATCTTGGGCACGCACGCACACGCGCCCGGCGTGAGTTTAAGCCTCCGGGTCCGGGACGCGAACCGCGGTCGACTACGTGGGAGTCCAGCGACATAGCCATTACGCTAACTGCTGGTCCCCCGGCATTCCCTTTTGAAAAAGCAATGTAATACACTGTAAAGTTATATGTAATCCAGTGTAATACAAAGAAGACTATGATGATAATAAAAATAAATAAATAAAAATTAGAAAAGAAAGAAATAGAACGTGGACGAGCAAAAAATAATAATAATAATAAAAATAATGATAATAATATGGGAAAAAATGATGAAAAGCTATTTGATGATGATGATGTGGATAGTAATGTCTGTGTCTTGACTGATATGCAAGGTATTCCTTCAGAAAAACAAATGGAATACACTGTAAAGATATATGTGATTCAATGTAATATAAACAAAGTATTGATAATAAATAAGAAACAAAATTTTTCTTTTTTGAGAGGTTTTTTCGCTATAGGGCGCGTGCACTCGCCAGACAGACAGAGAGAGACATAGAGACAAAAAGCGAGAAATCACCTCCCAGGGGGGATGGTCACGCCGCAATCCCTTCTCCTCCATTCTCCTCTCGGGATCTTGGGCACGCACTCACATGCGCCCGGCGTGAGTTGTAAGCCACCGGGTCCAAGACGCGAACCGCGGTCGACCACGTGACAGTCCAGCGACATAGCCATTACGCTAACTGCTGGTTCCCAAGAAACAAAATTTTTTAAAAAGAAAAAATTTTTAAAATTAAATGTTTCAAATAAATTTTAAATGTTTAGCCAAATTTCCGTCCAGAAAAAAAAGGAGAAGTATAAGGGGGATGGGCACCATAGCCTAATGGTTAAGGAAACCAGATCCACATGGCCAAATTATAGTTTGAGTACTGACACCAGCTACTTGAACATGCTGCATGTATTCATGCCTAAAATTCCAACATAATGAAGGAGAAAGGATTGCAGCATGACCACACCCCATTGAAAGGTAATTTCTCATCCTCTCTGTCTGTCTGTCTCTTTCTATCAAGCACATGCACCCCCGGCAATTCAAAAAAAAAAAAAAGAATTAAGAAATGTATTCATGTTTTCAGCTTGCTTTGAAATTCACAGAATAAGATAAATAGGTGGGCAAACACATGGATAGATGATAAATAAAGCAAATTTACTAACAAGTTAACAGTAGAATGTAGGTAATAGGGTACATAAGTATTCACTGCAAACTTCTGTCAACATTACTCCATGAGTGTAACCTTTCATTAAAAAAATATGAAGATTATAAATCTAGATAAAGGGTAGAAAACAAATGTCAAGAATTTATGTGGGAGATGGTGCGGATGATATTGAGTTATCTAATAAGGATGCTACAGCATCAGGAGTATGAAAGATAGCAATATCATCATACCTGACAGGTGTTGATGTTAAATCAATATGATTTGAGGATATTTGGAGACAGCAGCTACAAAAAAGGATCAAAGCGTTGTCAATAACTGGGGCTCTTGCAGCTGAATGAGGCTGAAGGGTTCAAGATAATGCCTTTGGCCTGAGTGGGGTCCTTGGAGAACTTCCAGATACATATGGTATGTAGCTAGGTATTATTTTTTTTCACATTATTTATTATTTTTTTGTATATACTTTTCAATCATATTGTTTGGCTTACAATGAGACCATTTTGATATGTGAACATTTCTGAGGTAGTTACAACAATGGGTTGGAATTCAGAGGAGAAGCATGGGTGGTTGCTATGCATTTGGATATCATTGGCAAATATCAGTGATAAATGTAGCATTTCAAATAGCCATAGAAGTAACCTGGAGGATCAAAGAGAGTCTTGAATGAATCTGTTAAGAATATCAACATTTCAGTTGATTCCATGTTCAAGAACAAAAATAATGGATTGGAAAAAAGTGTGGCATATATACACTATGGAATACTACTCAGCTATTTAAAAAAAAAATGAGACCCTGGCATTTAATAGAAAGTGAAAGAATGCAGAATATTTAATGCTAAGTGAAGCAAGCCAGACCATGAAAGAAAGACATTATATGTCCCCACTTAAAATATACCAAATATCTGCACTCTATAGCAGAAACTGAAGGATTGGAAGGTATAAAAGCAGGGAGAATAATGGTGGATACCAGTAGAAGGAGGATAAGAAATGGAGGGGAATAGAAAATGAGGGAGAAGAGTAATAGGGGGAATCAAGGGGGGAAAACAAAATGGACACAAAAATGAAAAGCTATCTATTGATGACAATATGTTGAAAATTTCGGTGACTGGACTAACATACAGGGTATCTATGCTGGAAAATTCCTTTTCAATGCTGTAGAGATACACAGAAATTGAATGTAAAAAAAAATAAATAAATAAATAAAGGAAGGAAAAAAAGAAATATCAACATTTACATTCTAGGAGCAGAGATAAGACAGTAATAAGGAGATCAGGAAGGAAATGAACCCATGAAAAATTATTCTGCAAGAGCTTCTGTCCAAAACTAAGCAACCAAAATAAATTCTTCTTGCTATTGCAAAGCTTCTTGGTGGAAGAATGGTGCTGCTCATTTCCTCTTTCTTTTTCTTAGAGAGATATTTTTGTTATACGGCATGTGCACTCGCCAGACAGAGAGAGAGAAAGCGAGAAATCACCCCCCAGGGGATATGGCCATACTACAATCCCTTCCACTCGCATTCTCCCCTTGAGATTTTTTGGCATACATGCACACACACAGTTCAGGACCCAAAACACCGTTGACTACGTGGGAGTCCAGAGACGTAAACATTACATCATCTGCTGGCCCAAGTGGTGCTCTTTTCTTAAAGGAAATAAATAAAATCACACATCTTTCTGCCACTTACTAAAAAGAAAAGGCTGGATTAAAAATATTTCTCAACTCTTGATTGTGCCAAAACTGAAAGCTCACACTGAGGAGCAGAAGTTGTGTTATCCATGACCACAAGAGGAGTTGGCTAGAGAGTCAGCGTCTGGGTAATTTTCTCCAATGCAGAATAGCAAGAAACCATTCCCCTTCCCAAACACACATACACACACGCACACACACACACACACACACACACACACGTACACACACACACACACAATGAAAATGTACCATGCAGCATGCATGACAGGCCTATCTGAATCTCGTCTCTCATGGGAACCTCAACCCGTTTTTCTACTCTAAAAGAGGAGGTGGCCAGCAGCACCTCACATGTGCTTGCCTTGAACATCTGTTTCAGTGCATGTGCTGATGAAAACTGGTCAGTCAGACGCAGGAGGAGAGGAGAGACGAGTGGACACTGCTGGGCTCCTGCTTTCCAGCTTTCCTATTGGTTTTTCCCTTGCTTTCCTGACAGCATCTACCTCAGGGCCTTGAGATGCTTGAAGTTCCATGTTGAAAATTGGCAGCTCCACTGGGAAGCAGTGGAGATTATCACTTATCATATTATCTTATTATCCTTTGATACTTGCATCAGATATCAGATTCCCAAAGTCATGTGTTGAAATTAGCTGATTAATATCTGAAATAATCCACACCAGCCACTTTACTTCCTTTACCAAACACACAGAAACACTTTTCTGAGGGCTACTTTGACGTCTTTGTTCCGCAGAGAGTAGATGAGGGGGTTCAGGGTGGGGCTGACTGCCGTGTATAGCACTGCCACCACTTTGCCATTTTCCAAGGAGGAGCCTGAGCCTGGGAGGATGTAGGTGTAGATGACCGTGGAGTAGTACATGCAGACCACCATCAGGTGGGAAGAGCAGGTGGAGAAGGCCCGCCCGCTTGCCCTCTGCTGAGCGGATGCGCAGGATGCTGGTGATGATGCAGCCATAGGATGCCATGGTCAGGAGGAAGTTTGACCACTCCAAAATAAATGTCTGCAATGACTATCATGATGTTGTTCAGAGTTGTTGGGCTGCAGGACAACAGCAACAGAGTAGGGACTTCACATAGAAAGTGACTGACATGACGCGGGCCACAGAAACTAAGCTGTGTCATCAGCCCCGTGTGCACAGATGTGTTTACGCCACTGAACACCCACACGCTGCCCGCTAGCAGGATGCACAGAGGCCGGCTCATCCACGTGCTATAGTGCAATGGCCAGCAAATGGCCACGTAGCGGTCATTAGGCCATGACTGTGAGCAGCAGCAGCTCGGCCCCCAGACACCATGTCAGGAAGAAGAGCTGGGTCATACAGCCCTGGTAGGAGATGGTGCTACCCTTGACCGCCAGACCCTCCAGTTTGGGGAGAACAGTAGTGTGCAGACAATGTCTAAAAGGGCCAAGTTGGTGAGAAAAAAGTACATTGGGGTATGAAGGCCTGGGTTCAAGCTGATGGCTGTGACAATGAGAATATTTCCTGCAAGAGCCATTAGGTAAAGAAGGAAGAAAAAGGCCCAAAATAAAGCCTGGAGCTGAGGGTCTTCAGAGAAACCCTGCAGGACAAACTCAGTGACAGCTGTGTGGTTGTTTGCTGCCATTCAGCAAGTGAACCCCTTGGAGATCACTGGGACACGGCCAGAGCTTGGCAGAGGAGTCACAGGGAAGATGGGATGACCAGTCCTCTGGCACGATGTACGACTGAGACTCTGAGGAACGCTTGTTGTGGTGACTTTGCCACAGAAAGCATACAATGAGGATGTTAATGTCAGTACCTGCACCCAGGGAGACAGAGCAATGGCCTTTCACTCTGCATTGGAGTCATAGAGTGCTGTAGGCTTTTTGACCCCAGGACAGCATTACCTGACTATTTGCAGTGGGCCAGCATCCCTTAGGAAATTACAAGAAGTGTGGCATCAACCTCTACTTACTTTCACTTTGAACACTTCTTTCATTATCCTGAGATGTTTAAGCTCACTGTGTGTATCAGTGCTCAGCCAGTCAGGGTTTGTGGAGGCCAAGTCAGTCACTCAGGAAAAAGATTCTGGCTTCCTGCAAAGAAAAACCATTCAGTAGGGTTGAGCCAGGCCTCACAGAGAGAACATGGCTTCAAGGACACCATGGAGTTTTCACCTGCAGAAGTTAAGAAGAGAGCACACTCTCTGACGGGAGAGATGTGCTCAGTGCTCAAGGAATAGAAGGGTTGTTAAAGAGCAGAGAGCAGTGCAAGCACAGCCAGGCTGTTGCTAGGGCACCAGAGGGCTCTGGCTTCTGGGGACAGGCACCTTCAGCTGTGGGATTTCAGCTGTGGATTGATCTGGCAAAAGCTCATTAAGGAAAACCACAACTGCCCAGCCCTGCCTCCACCGTGATGGGGCCCAGATCCCTGTGAAGTGGGCAGAGGATTAGGTCATTCAACTAATGGTTCTAACTCACCCTCTTTTCCTGAGCTGGTGGTTCAGTAGTCTATTCTCTCAGTGGATTTCAGGCTGTACCAGAGTTGGGAATAATAGCAAAGAAAGGCACAGACCCAGCTTCAGTCCAGGCCCGGACCTCCTAGCACACACATATACCCAGCTCCCAGGCCTGCTCCCCTATCCCTATCCAACTTTCACATCTGTCCCATGATTCATCTTTAACCACCCAGACCTCCTTGTGCAGAACAGGGACCAGCTCAGGCCAAATAGTAGGGAGGTCAATCAACATAGGGGTGAACAGGGCTAGCCCCATTTTTCTTCTCAGGTACCTATCTCAGGATCAGACAGCCTCAGAGAGTGGTAGGCGAGACGATCCCAGAACCAACCCTTGATGTCCAAAATGGGCTACGGGTAATCTGGAAACAAAGTGTTAACACTATGCATGCATCTAAAGGAAGGATTGTCTTTTCCCCTATGTAATGAACAAAGATATTGCTGATTTGCACAATAAGGCCTTAGTTACCTATTTTGTGGCACTGAAGAAGACCTGGAGAGAACTAAGTGTTGTGCGCTTTATGATTAATTCTCTAGCTGATTCATTTAATAACCCTCTTAACCCCTTGCCCCTATCCATATAAGAGTTGAGGAGCCCACAGACCCTTCAGAGGGCCCCACAGATCTATCCCTGAAGAACTGAAAGGTGGTGAGCTTACAGGTTAGGAGCTTTCACTGCCAAGGGTTCCCTGTCTGTGGGTTCTCGCTGGTCTCACTCAACACCAATACCACACACACCACTGCTCAGAAATCCACTTATACCTGCAATTAGCCAGCAAAGTTCCCAAGGGCACCCTCCGGCTATAGCATCTAAGCTCCTGAATCTCTCCATCCCTGAGTACCCTGTATGCTTGAGGATCTGCAGACTGCAGTGACTCTGTTCATCATAGCTTTGCACCAGGTTCATAAGAAACCCTCCTTGGTTCTCGTATAGATTTTGATCTATAGAGGCCAAACCACAGGGCTCTGGTTTCTCTTTCCTCCTGATCAAGGGGGCAGATAGAGCAGAGAGCAGACCCAAAGGAGATCCTCAGGTATTTGTGACTTCACACTGAAACCATGAAAGACATGAGCAAAGCATTTTTGAGTAACATTTTTTCCACAGTAAACCAGGTCAGAACAAACACAAGTCTGTCTATTCAGAAATACCGGAAGGAAAAATAGGTAAGTAGTCCAAAAGGAAGGAACAACAGACAGAAAGTTACTCACATTGAATTGAAGGGCATTGCTCTGACCTTTCTTATTTAAAAGTGAGTTGTCCACACTTCATGTAGCATGGAGGAAAAGTTCATCTCTTCTTATGCAGTGTTTCCTTTGTTTGCTGTTGACCTTTAAGTGGGGTCTGTTCCCTTGGGGTGGACACTCAGGTTCCTGGGAGCTTGGTGTGCCCCAGGAGTGACCTCTCTGGGAGCAATTACCCACCTGGAGGTAAACAAGGGATCCTATGTGCATAGTCTCCAGGCTGAGACAGTACCTACATCCTGATGGATACAGAAATAGGTCTGAGTACCTAAAGCCACGGTGACCGACTCAGGATAACCTGAACCAGAGCTGATATTTTCTCTTTCAAGGCTGTCTCCCCCATGATGGCTCAGACAGGGCCCTTTAAACCGATCCCTGCAGGAAGATGGGCTTTCATTTTTCATAATCTTTTATTTTTTAATGGTCATGGTATTTTTTAAGTGTGTTTACTTTTAATCACTGTACATCTTTACAGAATACAAAAAGAGCTTCCTCTGTGTGAATATACTGTGTATTAATCCAGTTGAAGTTGTCCCCGTTCTTATCATTAACATATAATTTTTCATTTTTGTTCTTATTTAGAACAGTTTTAGGTTTACTCCCACCTAGTTTCTTCTATTATTAACATCTTACATTAGTACGGAATAGCTTTTATATCAAGGGAAATTCCTCTTTTTTCTTTATTTATTTTTTTATTCATATATTAAATCACTATACATCATTTAGATTGCTAAGAGACTTTACCCAGAACTATATACACCTCAGTCTAGCCCAATTGAGACCACCATATACATCCTCGTCAACAGATAAGAAATCTTATCTGTGTCCCACAAGCGTCTTATTTCTCCATTTTCCCCCCAAATTTCCTATGCTCTTCCCCTCCCACACTGTCTATCCATTTTGTCTCTAGTGCCCATCACAATTTTTAATACTTTTATGTTCTCCAGTCTTTCATTACTTACCATAGAGTGAGGACAGTTGATATATGTTAAGTGGAGACATACAATGTCTCTCTTTCATAGCCTGACTTGCTTCACTCAGCAACAAATCTGACATATCTGTCCACGTTCTATCAAATTCTAGGGCCTTGTTGTTTTTTATGGCTGAATAGTCAAGGGGAATTCTTGATCCATTATTATCAACTAAAGGGCATGATTTATTCATATTTCCTTAGTGTTCACCTAATATCCTTCTTCTGTCTGCAGTATATTCAGGTGTCTCCTTAGTCCCTTCTTGATTGTGGAAGTTTCTCCGACTTCCCTTGCTTTTGATGATCTTGATGATCTTGGTTTGGGGGAATATTGACCTAATATCTTATAGAATTCCACTTGATTAAAACTTGTTGATATTTTCCTCTCGTTATTAAAGTTATGGGTTTGAGAGAAGACCACAACGAACTGTGCCATTTTCATCACATCATACCAGGGGTACCTACTGTCAACATGGTTTATTACGATTTATGTTGACCTTAAGAAGACATACTTTTCATTGGTTTTTAAGTGTCCATCCAAGTGCTGGGTGTCCCACAGTATCCATAAAGACATCTTCCTGACCTTGATAAAGCCAAGCTGGCAGGCTTGCCCCCAGCCCCTACCCCATGCCATATGAGACCTAGTGGTGAATGATGAGGCATAGTGAACTAATCATAGCTACCTCATGTCCCTGTATGGCCAAAAGGTCCACAACTGACAGATAAAGCATCTGTTGTTGGTTGTAGCATATGTCCATTAAAAAAAAATGAGAAGATAATATATACAGGAAAATTACCAATTTATCTTAGTGATCAATGGCATAAAATAAGAAATATATTAAAACTTGTCATTGCAAAAGAACTAGATAAAGGACCATTGCTAATTTAAAGTGGTTCTTAACTTCACAAAAGAAATAACCACTGGGCACCTTCATTTTCCAGATCTAACATCTTTTAATTCAATCAATCAGTATACATTTTTAATTTTTGAACAATAATGACCTACTTCACATGACAGTAAATGTAATAAAGTTTTAGTGACTGAAGACGAACAATTCCTCTGATTTATTCAGATGAGATACAATCTTTAGCTATACCTGATTTTCCTAATTTAACACGCTATTTTTCCTAATGGGATTATGTTAGCCTATAGAGATAATTTGTCATCAAAGATCTCTGCAACACTGATTTAAGATGATCTCATGGTCAACAAGTATCCATAATTTGTAGCATATAGGCCTAATAGCCAAGCTATGTGGGTAGTAAGAATCTGGTGGGCACCTGCCATAGCTGCGGAATTAATTAGCACGTTGAGGACTGTCAAAGCTGTGCAATACTCTCTTCTATGGGGATTTTAAGTGTCAGGGAAGCCCACCAGAAAGACTCAACAGGATGCTGATTCACCCAACAACTGTCAATAAAGTACACCCTGTGAGGGGACCCTGTTTTCAGACTGTGGGAAACAAGATACGCAAATGAACTTCTCTGGTCCATGAGGCAGTTAAATACATTATGAAAATAGGAAGCTAAAAGGTTCTCTTGGGACGGCACCTGTAAGTGAGCTCAGAAAATGAAGGTACATCTTCTCTGACAAGACTACTCATGGCTACTGGGAACTAGATTTTTCAGGGAACAGGCGAAATGAAGATTTTCTACTCATAATTCAGCCTCCAGCAAGCAGAGCTAGTGTGGTAGGGAGCCCCTCTGGCCTTCTATCTCTGTCTCTGTGTCTCTGAGGTCTCTGTCTCTCTCTGCTCCTGTCTCCTCATTTTTTTTTTTTTTGGTAATTTTTCCTTTTTACGATTTTTTTAAAGGTAAAGTTTTTTCTCTGGCTCTCAGCTCCTCCTATTGTTTTGTTAATAATCCCTTCTGCTCCTTTCTCCCAGGCAGGAGAGTTGAGCTCTTCTCTGACAAGACTACTCATGGCTACTGGGAACTAGATTTTTTGCGCGGCGCGCTTGCGCGCCGCGCGGTTTTCTGTTTCGTGATTTTTTTTCTTTAAAAAAAAAAAAAGAAAAGTAATTATAATTTTTTTTTGTCTTTTTTTCTCTCTTTTTGTTTTTGTTTCTCTCTCTCTTTTTCATTTTCCTTTTTCTTGTCTCTCCACCCAATATATACTGAATCTGCTGCACCAGCGATCACAACAGAACTGCAAACAGATTCTAGAACACCTCTGTCTGCTTGCTCCTGAACATTCAGGCTGAACTTCAAGAATTTGAAAGAAACACACCATTCATCAGATGACAAGAAATCACCGCCAGATCACGAGAAATATGGGAAAACGAGAAAATACCTCTCCTCCACGGGAAAAGAGTAACCCTCCTTCATCCATAAGCAGTTCGGTGAAAGTCATGGAAATGTCTGATAAGGAATTTAGAGCATTCGTAATGTCGAAGCTAACAGAGATGGAAGAAAAGAGAGATAATGAACTGCTAAAGAGAAAGGAGAAAGAAGTTGCCGAGTTCCAGGAGATGAGGAAATTCTTGCAAGATCTAAAAGTGGAATTACACACTTTACAAAAGACTCAAACGGAACTGCTAGAGATGAAGGCTATAATACAAGAAGTCAAAATCTCCCTTGAAAGTATTAAAAGCAGACTAGATCATTCAGAAAAAAGAATCTCAGATGTAGAAGAGAAAATGGCTGGCTTAGAAAAATCCACCACGAAGACTGAGAAAATGGCGCAAAAATTTGAGAATGATATGCGAGAAGTACTGGATACCATCAAACGTCCAAATATCCGGATAATTGGCATTCCAGAAGGTGAAGAGACCCATAAGGGCATTGATAATCTACTCCATGAAATCCTACAAGAAAACTTTCCAAACCTAGAGAGGCATTCGAAGATCCAGTCCCAGGAAATACAAAGGACCCCAAATAGAATCAACCCAAGAAGATCTTCTCCAAGACACATTATAGCCAGGTTGACCAAAACCGCAGACAAAGACAAGATACTAAGATTGGCAAGAGAGAAACATCAAGTTACCTACAAAGGACATCCCATCAGGCTAACAGCAGATCTCTCATTGGAAACAATGCGAGCGAGGAGAGAATGGGAAAATATATTCAAAGTGTTACGAGAGAAGCAATTTCAGCCAAGAATACTGTACCCGGCAAGATTATCTTTCAGGTGGGAAGAAAAGACAAGAACATTCTCAGATAAACAAAACCTGAAAGAATTTACCAGCACCAGACCAGATCTCCAAGAAGTTCTCAAGGGTGTGCTGTATCAAGAAAATTAAACACAGACACACGGAAATAAGAGTCCAAAAACTATGAAATTGGCCAACTTAATCAAAGAGACAAGTATGGAGTTGAATACTATATCCCAGAATTTAATCAGGAAAATTGAACCAGAACAGAAGATAAAAGTACATGGAACTGATAGGTTTATGCACTTACCATTTGAACAGAATCCTAACTTGTTTCCTGGCTTTAAGCAAAATTCCTTGGCATTTCTTTGAGTTAAGTTAAAACTGGTTTCTTAGTAGTAATGAGTGAACTCACCACTGAAAGTAGTTAGATTATGTAGGAAATTGTGTGATCAATGCAATGTGGGTGGGAAGGGAATGAAGGACAATTGTAGACACCGGAGGTTGTGTGAGAGGAGGGTGGGAAGAGACAGAGGGTCAGAAAGAGGGGTGGAAGTAATTCTAGGAACTAGTAATGGAAAATTTTTTGTAATGTGCATGATTGTATCACTATGCAGGGTGTACTGGATGGGAGATTGCATTTTGTATGCTGGGATTAAGCTTAGGGAAGGAATGTAAATTGAGTTACAAAAAAAAAAGTTTCAGAAAAAGATATATATATATATATATTCAATGACTGCAGTAGGATATGTAGCCACAGCTAGGTGCTACTTTATAGGATGCGTAAAGTAAGACTTGTGTTCATGGAAATGTGGGTATCATCTGTGTTTGCTATGAGGGTATTTGGATTGATTAGGGTCTTTGGCGATACAATAAAATGTGAGGAGAAAACAGTATAGAAAGCAAACATAGATACCAGAGACTGTGGAATGAGAGTGGGAGATGGCAGAGGGTAAGAGATAGAGAATCTAGGATGGGGGGAAAAAAGCAAAACATACAGAAGACAAGAAATGGAAGATTGCTAAGACATGGAACCAACCCAAATGCCCACGAACAGATGAATGGATTGAAAACCTTTGGCACATATACTCTATGGAATACTATTCAGCCATAAAGAACAACAAAACCCTGGTTTTTGACAGAAAGTGGAAGAATATGGAAGATTTGCTGCTGAGTGAAGCAAGCCAGGCTATGAAGCAGAGACATTGTATGTCCGCACTTAATATATACCGAGTGTCCGCCCTCTAAGACTGAAAATGATTGACCGAAGGATAAACAAACACAATAAATGGGTGTAAATACCAGATATAATGTGTGTGGAAGAGTAGGGCCTGAAGAAGTACTTTTAGAAGAAAAATATGAAGGCAAAGCATTAATGGGACAGAGGAATGTGGTGAAGATATTTTATAGTTTAATCAACTGGACTAGGGAGAAATGTTCATATATTGAAATATTCACTTTGTAAGCTAAAAATGGTAATTGAATGTATAAAAAAAAAAGAAATAAAAAAAACTAATGAGCCAGAGAATAGAAAATCACTACAGAAAGTTAACAAAAACAAAACCTGGTTCTTCAAAAAGATCAACAAATTTACAAACATTTAGCTACATTGACCAAGAAAAGAAAAAAAAGAGTTTTCAAATTACCAAAATCAGAAAGAGGGAACATTACTACCAACTTTACATAAATACAAAGGATCCTTACAAAGGAATACTGTGAATATTTGTATGCGAATAAATTAGACAACTTAGATCAAGTGGACAAATTCCTAGAAAAATATACAAAATTCCACAATGAATTTTTTTAAAGAATTATTTTATTTTACTTTATTCATTATTATTATCATTATTACTTTCCAGTTTGATCAGAGAGAGACAGAGAGAGAGAGAGAGGAAGTGAGAAAGCAAGCCACCAGGTCCGAGACTTGAACCATGGTCGACCATGTGGGAGTCAAGCGCCTTTAACCACTATGCCACTTGCCGGCCTCCACAATGGATTTTTAAGACACATAACAAGTAAAGAGACTGATTTTGTAGTAAAAGCAAAAACAGCAGCAACAACAGACTGCACACAATGAAATGCCCAAGCCATGGATTTACTGGTAAATTCTTTCAAAGATTAGTGAAAAATTAATATAAACTCTTCTTTCAAAATAGAAAGGAAAGAAGGGATAACAGGTTTCAGTTCATTCTTTAAAACTGGTATTCCCCTTGGGGGACCAGCAGTTAGCCTAATGGCTATGTCGCTGGACTCCCACGAAGTCGACCGCGGTTTGCGTCCCAGACCCGGTGGCTTAAAACTCAAGCCGGGCGCATGTGCATGCGTGCCCAAGATCCCAAGAGGAGAACGGAGGAGAAGGGATTGAGGCATGGCCATCCCCCCTGGGGGGTGATTTCTCGCTTTCTGTCTCTCTGTCACTCTCTGTCTGGCGAGTGCACACACCCTACAGCAAAAACCTCTCCAAAAAAGAAAAAAAAAATGGTATTGCCCTAATAAAGATATCACAAGAGAAAGCTATAGACCAATATCTCTTAATTGTAAACCAGTTTCAACAGCAAAAAAATAGGGTTATATACTATGACCAAATAAGATTTGTTCTAGAAATCCAGGTTTGTTTAACATTCTAATGTCAATGTAATGCTCCACATCAGTAGCATAAAAAACAAGAACCATCTCAGTACATGGGGAAGATCTAGACACCATTCAAGCTACCAGCATTGCCAGACACCAGACTGCCTGTGACTGCAGCCTCTAATGGCCCGGACCCGTGGCTCATCATCCTTCTCACCCCCCAACTTGCTTTGGAATCTCAGGTTTGTGTCTTTGGACTTTAAGATGAACTTGTGCCCCTCCCCACCCCATCAAGAGACCGTTCAGGCTAGCATCATTGCCAGACACCAGGCTGCCTGTGGATGCAGACCCTAATGGCCAGTAGCATGGCTCTGTGGCTCATCTCCCCAACTGCCACTCACCTTGGGACTCTCAGAACCTTGTGTTTTGAAAAGCGCACGGCACGTTGTATTTTCTTTGCTCCTGAGGTGAAGCTGCAGTTGGAAGCTCACCACTTTTTAGATACAGAAAGAATTTTGGTTCTCCCAGGATCTGTGACAACAGTGCAGGATACTGTTGAGCAACATGGAGGAAGACCAGAAGAGAGATTGTTAATTTTCTACTCCTGCACACCTTTGAACACTCAAAGGTACCTTGAATAAGTTAATAAGAAATGTATAGGTCACCAGATGACTAGGAACAATCACAGAAGCACAAGAAATATGAGCAACCAACAAAATGTCTCTCCGCCAAAGGAAAATGTCAATCCCACATCACCCACAAACAATACAATGGATGTCGTGGACATGTTGGATAAGCAATTCAGAATATTTGTAGTGACCAAACTACTAACTGAGATGCAAGAGAAAAGAGACAATGAGCTCTAGGAGATAAGGAAGTCCTTTCATGATTTCAAAGAAGAAATAGACACCTTACAAAAGAATAAGATGGAACTGTTAGGGATAAAGAATGTGATACAGGAAATAAAAACCTCCCTCAAAAGTATTAAAAGTAGATCAGATCACACAGGAGATCGAATCTCAAATGTAGAAGACAAAACATTTTACCTAGAAAAAAATATCAAGATTGAGAAGACAACCAAGAAAAATGTGGATAATATATGAGGAATACTGGATACCATCAAGCAACCCAACATTGGATAATTGGTATCTCAGAAGAGGAAGAAAATAATAAGAGCATTGATAATCTATTCCATGAAAACCTGAAAGAAAACTTTTCAAACCTAGAAAGGCACTCAAATATCCAGACCCAAGAAATACATAGGACCCCAAATAGAATCAACCCAAGAAGGTCCTCTCCAAGGCACATCATAGCCAGATTGGCAAAAACTACTGACAAAGACAAGATACTGAAGTTGGCAAGAGGGAAACGTCAAGTTACTTACGAAGGTCACACCATCAGACTAACATCAGACCTCTCATCAGAAACAATGCAGGCAAGAAAAGATTGGGGCAATATAGTCAAAGTGTTGAATGAAAAACAATTTCAACCAAGAGTACTATACCTGGCAAGATTATCTTTCATATGGGAAGAAAAGAGAGAAAACATTCTTAAGTAAACAAAACCTGAAAGAGTTTACCAACTCCAGACCAGCTCTTCAAGAGGTTCTGTAGGGAGTTCTATGCCAGGAAAACTAAAAAGTCAGGTGGACAGGTATAAGAGAACAACAACAAAAATAAATAAATAAATAAATAAAATAAAATAAAATGGCTCACTTAATGATGTGAACAGGTCTAGAAATATCGATAATAACATTGAATGTTAATGGATTAAATTCTCCAATTAAGAGACACAGACTGGCCGAATAGATAGAAAAACAGAAACCCTCTATCTGTTGCCTACAAGAAATGCAACTCATGGATAAAGACATACATAGACTAAAAGTGAAGGGCTGGAAAAAGATATTCCATGCAAGTGGAAATCAAAAAAAGGGCTGGTGTTGCAATATTGATTTCAGACAAAATAGGCTTTGAGACAAAGAAGGGCATTATATAATAGTAAACAGATTAATTTAGCAAGAAGACATAACACTTATTAATATGTATGTATCCAACACAGGAGCATCTAAATATGTGAAGGAAAGACCACTGGAGCTAAAGGGAGAGATAGGGAACAACAATATAATTTGGAGGGATCTCAACACCTCATTATCTCCTTTAGACAGATCTTCTAGACCAAAAATAAGCAGAGAGATACAGGACCTAAATCTATACTATCAAATGGGATTGATAGATATCGGTATAACTTTCCACCATAAGTCCACAACATATATCTTTTTCTCACCCAGACGTGTAATCTTTTCAAAGATTGACCATATGTTAGGACACAAATCAAGCCTTTACAGATTCAAAGGCACACAAACTGTATCAAACAACTTCTCTGACCATGAAGGAATTAAACTCAATGTTAATTTCAAGAAACACCCTCAAAAATACACAAACTCATGGAAATTGAACAACCTACTTCTGAATGACTTCTTAACTACTGAAGAAATTATGTCTGAAATCAAAAAATTTATGGAAACAAATGAAATGAGTACATAAGTTTCCATAATCTATGGGACATGGAAAAAGCAGTCATAAAAGAAAAATTCATAGCAATTAGTGCACACAAGAAAAAGATGGAAAAGTGGCAAGTAGATAACCTAACATCATGCCTCAGGGAATTAGGGAAAAAATGCCAGGCAAAAAGAAATAATAAAGATTCGATCAATATGTAACCCAATGTAATATAAAGAAGATTATGATTATAATAAATAAATAAATAAATAAATAAATAAATAAAAAGATTGGATCAGAAATAAATAACATAAAAAAACAAATGAACCATTCAGAAAATAAATGAAAGCAAAAGCTGGTTCTTTGAAAAGATTAACAAGATCCGCACACCATTAGCTAGACTGGTAAAGAAGAAGAAAGAAAGAAATCAGATTAATCAAATAAATGATAAAACAGGCAACATTACAATAGACATAACAGAAATACAAAATTTCATTAGAAGATACTATGAGCGACTATTTGCCAACAAACAAGAGAACAAGGAGTAGATGGACAAATTCCTGGATACATATAATCTACCAAAATTGAATCAGGAGGAAATAGAAAACCTGAATAGACCCATAACACTCCATGAGATTTAATCAGTAATAAATAATCTCCCGACAAAGAAAAGCCCAGGTCCAGATGGCTTCACTTCTGAATTCTACAAAACATTTAAGGAAGAGTTAATCGCTATCCTACTCAAACTATTTCTAAAGATTCAAAAAAAAAAAAAAAGGAAACCTTCCAAATTCATTTTATGAAACTTCAATCATCCTCATTCCCAAAACATATAAGGACATGACAAAAAAGGAAAACTAGAGACCAATATCGTTGATGAATATAGATGCAAAAATTCTCGAGATACTTGCAAATCATATCCAACAACATATAACAAAGATTATTCATCACAACCAGGTAGACTTTATTCCAGGAATGCAAGGGTGGTTCAACATATGCAAAACCATAAATATAATACACCATATTAACAGAAAGAAAGATAAAAACCATATGATCATTTCAACTGATGCAGAGAAAGCATTTGATAAAATATGAGATCCTTTCAAGATTAAGATTCTCAGTAAGATTAGTACAGACAGGTCATTTCTCAACACAATAAATAGCCATATATGAAAAAACCTATAGCTAATATTATACTGAATGGGGAAAAGCTAAAAGCTTTTCAACTCAAAACTCTTACTAGACAAGGCTGCCCCCTTTCTCCACTGCTCTTAATATAGTGCTGGAAGTCTTAGCTAATGCAGTCAAAAAGAGAAAAATATAAACGGTATTCAAATAGGCAAAGAAAGTTAAGAATATCTTTATTCACAGATGACATGATGGTATATTTAGAAAACCCAAAGGTTTCCATGAGAAAACTTCTCGGAATAATAAATGAATACAATAAAGTGGCAGGATACAAAATCAACATCCAGAAATCTATAGCATTTCTATATATGAACAACAAGTTGAACAAAGTAGAGCTGAAGAAAGGAATCCCTTTTACTGTAGACAAAAAATGTATAAGATACCTAGGGATCAACCTAACTAAGGAATTCAAACGTCTTTACAGAGAAAACCATGAAAACCTTTCAAAAGATATTGAAAAAGACATACAAAAGTGGAAGGACATCCCATGTTCCTGGGTTGAAAGAATTAACATAATCAAACTGGCAATTCTACCCAAATTAATCTACATATTTAACGCAATTCCAATCAGAATACCAAAGATATTCTTCACAGATCTAGAAAAAAATAATCATAGAATTTGTCTGGAATCATATAAGACCTCGTATCACCAAAGCAATCCTGTGGAAGAAGAGTGGAGTGAGTGGCACATAACTCCCTGAACTCAAGATTTACTCTAAAGTTGTGATGATCAAAATAACATGGTATTGGCATAAAACAGACAGGTACACCAATGGAATAGAATAGAGACCCCAGAAATAAAACCCAAAGCACTGAGTCAACTGAGTTTTGACAAAGGATACCAGTCAAACCACTGGGAAAAGGAAAACCTCTTTAGTAACTAGTGGTGGAAAAACTTGGTATTGAGACCAGCAGTTAGAGTAATGGCTATGTCGCTGGACTCCCGTGTAGTCGACCCTGGTTCGAGTCCCAGACCCAGCAGCGTAAACTCACGCCGGGCATGTGTGTGTGTGTGTGTGTGTGTGTGTGTGTGTGTGTCCAAGATCCGGAGAGGAGAATGGAGGAGAAGGGATTGTGGTGTGGCCATCCCCCCTGGGGGGTGATTTCTCACTTTCTGTCTCTCTTTCTCTCTCTGTCCTTCTGGCAAGCACATGTGACCTATAGCAAAAACCTCTCAAAAAAAAATGAATTAAAAAAAAAAACTCGGTATCTACCTGCAGAAAGATGAAACTGAACCCCCATCTTTCACCATTAACAAAAGTCAACTCAAAATGTATTAAAGATTTGAACCTAAGACCTCAAGCTATAAAACTACTGGTGGAAAATACTGGGGAAACTATGGGAGTCATTGGGGTAGGCAAAGACTTCTTTTTTTTTTTAATTTCTGAACATCATTTTTTATTCAGCAATAAATTTTTTTAGTTTTTTTTTATTATCATCATAATCTTGTTTATATTACATTGGATTGCATATAACTTTACAGTGTATTACATTGCTTTTTCAAAAGGGAATGCCATGCATGTCAGTCAATACAGAGACATTAATCTCCCCACTTCATCATTCAATATCTTTTCAATGTTTTTCCCAATCATTACTATTATTATTCTAATTATTTTTTTAAACAGTCAATCACTATTTCTCATTTTTCTTGTAAAAAGACTTTACCTATCATGAAATAATTCTCAGGCCAATCCAGTTGAGAATACTATAAATGACATCAACAACAGGTAATAAGCTATATCTGTTTCCCACTAACATACTGCCTCTCTATTTGTTCTTTTGCTATCTTTCTAAGACTCCCAAAGCACAGGCAATAATCCCTAAAAAAAGACAAGTGGGACTATAACAGACTAAGAAGTTTCTGCTCAGTAAAGGACACAGTAACAAGTGTGAACCGACGACCCTAAAAATGGGAGAATATTTTTGTAAATATGCCTCAGAAAAGGGACTGCTAACCAAACTACACAGAGAACTGAAGCGACTTACTCAAAAAAAAAAAAAAAAAAAAAAAAAAAAGAATATTAACCCAATTAAAAGATGGGAAAATGAGCTAAACAAAAAGACATGAACAGCCAAAAAGTATATGAGGAAATACTCAACATCCCTCATCATAGGGGAGATGCAGATTAAAAACACAATGAGATACCACCTAACCCCTGTCAAAATGGTGAAGATAAAAAATATAAAAAGTGATAAGTGTTGGCAGGGATGTGGTGAAAGGGGAACCCTCTTACACTGTTGGTGGGAATGTAAACTGGTTCAGCCACTGTAAAGACCAATATGGAGGTTCCTCAAAGATCTACAAATAGAACTGCCATTTGATCCAGCCATCCCACTTCTAAGTATCTATCCAAAGGACAGAAGAATGCTAAGTCAGAAAAGCGCTTGCACATCAATGCTTATTACACCCATTTCTTGGCATCTACCCAAAGGACAGAAGAATTTCTCATTGGAAAAGTGCTTGCACATCGATGTTTATTACTGCACTTTTCACGATTGCAAAAACATGGAACCAACCCAAATGCCCCCGTACGGATGAATGGATTGAAAAACTGTGGCACATATACTCTATGGAATACTACTCAGCCATTAAGAACAACAAAACCCTGACTTTTGACAGAAAGTGGAAGAATATGGAAGATTTACTGCTGAGTGAAGCAAGCCAGGCTATGAAGGAGAGACACTGTATGTCCCCATTTAATATATACCGAATGTCCGCACTCTAAAACTGAAACTGATGGGCTAAAGGATGTACAAACAGAAGAGGTAGATGTGAATGCCAGATGTGGTGTGTGTGGAGGAGTGGGGCATGGGGAAGAACATTTGGAGGAGGGATACAAAGACAGCATTGTTGAGACAGGGAGGTAGTGTTGTTATATTTTGATCAACTCTACAAGGGAGAAATGTTCATATATTGAAATGATCACCTTGTAAGCTAAGTAATGTAATTGAATGTATTAAAAAATGTAAATAAAAAAATTAAAAACAAATAAATAAATAATAAAAAATTAAAATAAGTAAATGCATGAAGTTAAATAAAATAATTCTAAAAAAAATGACATTGCCTATGCTGTATATCATTATTCTAGAAAGATCCAAGAAAAACCAGTAAAACAAAATTAATGGTACACATCATAACGGGATGTTTATTGTGGAAACTATAAATATGTTTTTAGCTTTGATTTCACTATCACACACTGTATGCCTGCTTTGATAAAAAATAACCAAATAGAGGACCAGCAGGTGGAATGTTTGTTAAGGAAGTGGACACTCCCACATAGTTGACCATAGTTAAAGTCCCAGACTGGGTGGTTTGCTTTCTCACTTTCTCTCTCTGTCTGTCTCTCTCTGATCAAATAAAAATAAATAAATAAATAAATAATGTTTATTACAGCATTATTCATGATCCCTAAGACATGGAATCCACCCAAATATTCACAAATAGATGAATGGATTGAAAAAAATATGTGGCTAATATACTCTATAGAATGGTATTTAGCCATAAAAAAAAGTAAGATCCTGGCATTTGATAGAAAGTGGTCAGATATGGAGGATCTATTGCTGAGTGAAGAAAGTCAGGATATGACAGAAAAATAGTGTACGTATCCACTTACTATATACCGACTATCTGTACTTTACGGTAGATATCGAAATATTGGAGGACATAAAAGCAGCGAAAATACTTAGGGATGCTGAAGACAGTGTGGAACAGTGTGGGAAAGGGAAGAGTATAGAGAAGGATAGCAAGAGAACAAATTAAGAGGCATGACATTAGTGGGACACAGAAATGGTTTATTATCTGTTGATGATAACATGTATAGTACTCTCAACTGAACTAGTCTGAGAAGTATTTCATGTTGGGTAAATTCTTTTTTTTCATTCTTTTTACAAGCAAAATGATATATAGTGATTGAATGTTTAAAAAATAATGATAATTCTTAAATAAGACTCCCAAAGCACAGGCAATAATCCCTAAAATAGACAAGTGGGACTATATCAGACTAAGAAGTTTCTGCACAGCAAAGGACATAGTAACAAATGTGAACCGACAACCCTCAGAATGGGAAAATATTTTTGTTAAATATGCCTCAGACAAGGGACTGATAACCAGAATAAACAGGGAACTCAAGTGCCTTATGTGAAAAAAAAAATGATTAACCCAATTAAAAGATGGGAAAATGAGCTGAACAAAAATCTCTCTAAGGAAGACATACGAACAGCCAAAAAGCATATGAGGAAATGCTCAACATCACTCATCATAAGGGAGATGCAGATAAAAAACACAATGAGATACCATCTAACCCCTGTCAGAATGGCAAAGATTAAGAATATAAAAAGTGATAAGTGTTGGTGGGGATGTGGTGAAAAGGGAACCCTCCTACACTGTTGGTGGGAATGTAAACTGGTTCAACCACTGTGGAGAACAATATGGAGGTTCCTCAAAGATCTACAAATAGAACTACCATTTGATCCAGCAATCCCACTTCTGGGTATCTACCCAAAGGACAGGAGAACGCTCAGTCAGAAAAGTGCTTGCACATCAATGTTTATTGCAGCATTATTCACAATTGCTAAGACATGGAACCAACCTAAATGTCCACAAACTGATGAATGGATTGGAAAAGTGTGGTATATATACTCTATGGAATACTACTCAACCATAAAAAATAACAAGACCCTGGCATTTGATAGAAAGTGGTCAAATATGGAGGATTTATTGCTGAGTGAAGTAAGCCAGGCTATGAAAGAAAGATAGTGTATGTATCCACTTAATATATACTGACTATCCACACTCTATGGAAGAGAGCGAAATATTGGAGGACATAAAAGCAGTGAAAGTACTTAACGGGAATAAGACAGTGTGGAAGGGGGGGGGTGAAGAGAAGAGGATAGAGAAAGATAGCAAGAGAACAAATAGAGAGGCAGTACGTTAGTGGGAAACAGATATGGCTTATTACCTGTTGATGATGACATGTATAGTATTCTCAACTGGATTGATCTGAGAAGTATTTCATGATTGGTAAAGTCTTTTTACAAGCAAAATGAGAAATAGTGATTGACTGTTTAAAAAATAATTAGAATAATAATAATAATGATTGGGAAAAACATTGAAAAGATATTGAATGATGAAGTGGGGAGATTAATGTCTCTGTGTTGAATGACATGCATGGCATTCCCTTTTTTTTTTCTTTTTTCTTTTTTTTTTTTTGGAGAGGTTTTTGCTATAGGGCACGTGTGCTCGCCAGACAGACAGAGAGAGAAAGAGAGATAGAAAGCAGGAAATCACCCCCCCAGGGGGGATGGCCACGCCGCAATCCCTTCTCCTCCATTCTCCTCTCGGGATCTTGGGCACGCACGCACACGTGCCCGGCGTGAGTTTAAGCCGCCTGGTCCGGGACTCGAACCGCGGTCGACTACGTGGGAGTCCAGCGACATAGCCATTACGCCAACTGCTGGTCCCGGCATTCCCTTTTGAAAAAGCAATGTAATACACTGTAAAGTTATATGTAATCCAGTGTAATACAAAGAAGACTATGATGATAATAAAAATAAATAAATAAAAATTAGAAAAGAAAGAAATAGAACGTGGACGAGCAAAAAATAATAATAATAATAAAAATAATGATAATAATCTGGGAAAAAATGATGAAAAGCTATTTGATGATGATGATGTGGATAGTAATGTCTTTGTCTTGACTGATATGCAAGGTATTCCTTCAGAAAAACAAATGGAATACACTGTAAAGATATATGTGATTCAATGTAATATAAACAAAGTATTGATAATAAATAAGAAACAAAATTTTCTTTTTTGAGAGGTTTTTCGCTATAGGGCGCGTGCGCTCGCCAGACAGACAGAGAGAGACATAGAGACAGAAAGCGAGAAATCACCTCCCAGGGGGGATGGTCACGCCGCAATCCCTTCTCCTCCATTCTCCTCTCGGGATCTTGGGCACGCACTCACACGCGCCCGGCGTGAGTTGTAAGCCACCGGGTCCAAGACGCGAACCGCGGTCGACCACGTGACAGTCCAGCGACATAGCCATTACGCTAACTGCTGGTTCCCAAGAAACAAAATTTTTTAAAAAGAAAAAATTTTTAAAACTAAATGTTTCAAATAAATTTTAAATGTTTAGCCAAATTTCCGTCCAGAAAAAAAAGGAGAAGTATAAGGGGGATGGGCACCATAGCCTAATGGTTAAGGAAACCAGATCCACATGGCCAAATTATAGTTTGAGTACTGACACCAGCTACTTGAACATGCTGCATGTATTCATGCCTAAAATTCCAACATAATGAAGGAGAAAGGATTGCAGCATGACCACACCCCATTGAAAGGTAATTTCTCATCCTCTCTGTCTGTCTGTCTCTTTCTATCAAGCACATGCACCCCCGGCAATTCAAAAAAAAAAAAAAGAATTAAGAAATGTATTCATGTTTTCAGCTTGCTTTGAAATTCACAGAATAAGATAAATAGGTGGGCAAACACATGGATAGATGATAAATAAAGCAAATTTACTAACAAGTTAACAGTAGAATGTAGGTAATAGGGTACATAAGTATTCACTGCAAACTTCTGTCAACATTACTCCATGAGTGTAACCTTTCATTAAAAAAATATGAAGATTATAAATCTAGATAAAGGGTAGAAAACAAATGTCAAGAATTTATGTGGGAGATGGTGCGGATGATATTGAGTTATCTAATAAGGATGCTACAGCATCAGGAGTATGAAAGATAGCAATATCATCATACCTGACAGGTGTTGATGTTAAATCAATATGATTTGAGGATGTTTGGAGACAGCAGCTACAAAAAAGGATCAAAGCGTTGTCAATAACTGGGGCTCTTGCAGCTGAATGAGGCTGAAGGGTTCAAGATAATGCCTTTGGCCTGAGTGGGGTCCTTGGAGAACTTCCAGATACGTATGGTATGTAGCTAGGTATTATTTTTTTTCACATTATTTATTATTTTTTGTATATACTTTCAATCATATTGTTTGGCTTACAATGAGACCATTTTGATATGTGAACATTTCTGAGGTAGTTACAACAATGGGTTGGAATTCAGAGGAGAAGCATGGGTGGTTGCTATGCATTTGGATATCATTGGCAAATATCAGTGATAAATGTAGCATTTCAAATAGCCATAGAAGTAACCTGGAGGATCAAAGAGAGTCTTGAATGAATCTGTTAAGAATATCAACATTTCAGTTGATTCCATGTTCAAGAACAAAATAATGGATTGAAAAAAGTGTGGCATATATACACTATGGAATACTACTCAGCTATTTAAAAAAAAATGAGACCCTGGCATTTAATAGAAAGTGAAAGAATGCAGAATATTTAATGCTAAGTGAAGCAAGCCAGACCATGAAAGAAAGACATTATATGTCCCCACTTAAAATATACCAAATATCTGCACTCTATAGCAGAAACTGAAGGATTGGAAGGTATAAAAGCAGGGAGAATAATGGTGGATACCAGTAGAAGGAGGATAAGAAATGGAGGGGAATAGAAAATGAGGGAGAAGAGTAATAGGGGGAATCAAGGGGGGAAAACAAAATGGACACAAAAATGAAAAGCTATCTATTGATGACAATATGTTGAAAATTTCGGTGACTGGACTAACATACAGGGTATCTATGCTGGAAAATTCCTTTTCAATGCTGTAGAGATACACAGAAATTGAATGTAAAAAAATAAATAAATAAATAAAGGAAGGAAAAAAAGAATATCAACATTTACATTCTAGGAGCAGAGATAAGACAGTAATAAGGAGATCAGGAAGGAAATGAACCCATGAAAATTATTCTGCAAGAGCTTCTGTCCAAACTAAGCAACCAAAATAAATTCTTCTTGCTATTGCAAAGCTTCTTGGTGGAAGAATGGTGCTGCTCATTTCCTCTTTCTTTTTCTTAGAGAGATATTTTTGTTATACGGCATGTGCACTCGCCAGACAGAGAGAGAGAAAGCGAGAAATCACCCCCCAGGGGATATGGCCATACTACAATCCCTTCCACTCCATTCTCCCCTTGAGATTTTTGGCATACATGCACACACACAGTTCAGGACCCAAAACACCGTTGACTACGTGGGAGTCCAGAGACGTAAACATTACATCATCTGCTGGCCCAAGTGGTGCTCTTTTCTTAAAGGAAATAAATAAAATCACACATCTTTCTGCCACTTACTAAAAAGAAAGGCTGGATTAAAAATATTTCTCAACTCTTGATTGTGCCAAAACTGAAAGCTCACACTGAGGAGCAGAAGTTGTGTTATCCATGACCACAAGAGGAGTTGGCTAGAGAGTCAGCGTCTGGGTAATTTTCTCCAATGCAGAATAGCAAGAAACCATTCCCCTTCCCAAACACACATACACACACGCACACACACACACACACACACACACACACGTACACACACACACACACAATGAAAATGTACCATGCAGCATGCATGACAGGCCTATCTGAATCTCGTCTCTCATGGGAACCTCAACCCGTTTTTCTACTCTAAAAGAGGAGGTGGCCAGCAGCACCTCACATGTGCTTGCCTTGAACATCTGTTCAGTGCATGTGCTGATGAAAACTGGTCAGTCAGACGCAGGAGGAGAGGAGAGACGAGTGGACACTGCTGGGCTCCTGCTTTCCAGCTTCCTATTGGTTTTCCCTTGCTTCCTGACAGCATCTACCTCAGGGCCTTGAGATGCTTGAAGTTCCATGTTGAAAATTGGCAGCTCCACTGGGAAGCAGTGGAGATTATCACTTATCATATTATCTTATTATCCTTTGATACTTGCATCAGATATCAGATTCCCAAAGTCATGTGTTGAAATTAGCTGATTAATATCTGAAATAATCCACACCAGCCACTTTACTTCCTTTACCAAACACACAGAAACACTTTTCTGAGGGCTACTTTGACGTCTTTGTTCCGCAGAGAGTAGATGAGGGGGTTCAGGGTGGGGCTGACTGCCGTGTATAGCACTGCCACCACTTTGCCATTTTCCAAGGAGGAGCCTGAGCCTGGGAGGATGTAGGTGTAGATGACCGTGGAGTAGTACATGCAGACCACCATCAGGTGGGAAGAGCAGGTGGAGAAGGCCCGCCGCTTGCCCTCTGCTGAGCGGATGCGCAGGATGCTGGTGATGATGCAGCCATAGGATGCCATGGTCAGGAGGAAGTTGACCACTCCAAAATAAATGTCTGCAATGACTATCATGATGTTGTTCAGAGTTGTTGGGCTGCAGGACAACAGCAACAGAGTAGGGACTTCACATAGAAAGTGACTGACATGACGCGGGCCACAGAAACTAAGCTGTGTCATCAGCCCCATGTGCACAGATGTGTTTACGCCACTGAACACCCACACGCTGCCCGCTAGCAGGATGCACAGAGGCCGGCTCATCCACGTGCTATAGTGCAATGGCCAGCAAATGGCCACGTAGCGGTCATAGGCCATGACTGTGAGCAGCAGCAGCTCGGCCCCCAGACACCATGTCAGGAAGAAGAGCTGGGTCATACAGCCCTGGTAGGAGATGGTGCTACCCTTGACCGCCAGACCCTCCAGTAGATGTGCAGACAATGTCTAAAAGGGCCAAGTTGGTGAGAAAAAAGTACATTGGGGTATGAAGGCCTGGGTTCAAGCTGATGGCTGTGACAATGAGAATATTTCCTGCAAGAGCCATTAGGTAAAGAAGGAAGAAAAAGGCCCAAAATAAGGCCTGGAGCTGAGGGTCTTCAGAGAAACCCTGCAGGACAAACTCAGTGACAGCTGTGTGGTTGTTTGCTGCCATTCAGCAAGTGAACCCCTTGGAGATCACTGGGACATGGCCAGAGCTTGGCAGAGGAGTCACAGGGAAGATGGGATGACCAGTCCTCTGGCACGATGTACGACTGAGACTCTGAGGAACGCTTGTTGTGGTGACTTTGCCACAGAAAGCATACAATGAGGATGTTAATGTCAGTACCTGCACCCAGGGAGACAGAGCAATGGCCTTTCACTCTGCATTGGAGTCATAGAGTGCTGCAGGCTTTTTGACCCCAGGACAGCATTACCTGACTATTTGCAGTGGGCCAGCATCCCTTAGGAAATTACAAGAAGTGTGGCATCAACCTCTACTTACTTTCACTTTGAACACTTCTTTCATTATCCTGAGATGTTTAAGCTCACTGTGTGTATCAGTGCTCAGCCAGTCAGGGTTTGTGGAGGCCAAGTCAGTCACTCAGGAAAAAGATTCTGGCTTCCTGCAAAGAAAAACCATTCAGTAGGGTTGAGCCAGGCCTCACAGAGAGAACATGGCTTCAAGGACACCATGGAGTTTTCACCTGCAGAAGTTAAGAAGAGAGCACACTCTCTGACGGGAGAGATGTGCTCAGTGCTCAAGGAATAGAAGGGTTGTTAAAGAGCAGAGAGCAGTGCAAGCACAGCCAGGCTGTTGCTAGGGCACCAGAGGGCTCTGGCTTCTGGGGACAGGCACCTTCAGCTGTGGGATTTCAGCTGTGGATTGATCTGGCAAAAGCTCATTAAGGAAAACCACAACTGCCCAGCCCTGCCTCCACCGTGATGGGGCCCAGATCCCTGTGAAGTGGGCAGAGGATTAGGTCATTCAACTAATGGTTCTAACTCACCCTCTTTTCCTGAGCTGGTGGTTCAGTAGTCTATTCTCTCAGTGGATTTCAGGCTGTACCAGAGTTGGGAATAATAGCAAAGAAAGGCACAGACCCAGCTTCAGTCCAGGCCCGGACCTCCTAGCACACACATATACCCAGCTCCCAGGCCTGCTCCCCTGTCCCTATCCAACTTTCACATCTGTCCCATGATTCACCTTTAACCACCCAGACCTCCTTGTGCAGAACAGGGACCAGCTCAGGCCAAATAGTAGGGAGGTCAATCAACATAGGGGTGAACAGGGCTAGCCCCATTTTTCTTCTCAGGTATCTATCTCAGGATCAGACAGCCTCAGAGAGTGGTAGGCGAGACGATCCCAGAACCAACCCTTGATGTCCAAAATGGGCTACGGGTAATCTGAAAACAAAGTGTTAACACTATGCATGCATCTAGAGGAAGGATTGTCTTTTCCCCTATGTAATGAACAAAGATATTGCTGATTTGCACAATAAGGCCTTAGTTACCTATTTTGTGGCACTGAAGAAGACCTGGAGAGAACTAAGTGTTGTGCACTTTATGATTAATTCTCTAGCTGATTCATTTAATAACCCTCTTAACCCCGTGCCCCTATCCATATAAGAGTTGAGGAGCCCACAGACCCTTCAGAGGGCCCCACAGATCTATCCCTGAAGAACTGAGAGGTGGTGAGCTTACAGGTTAGGAGCTTTCACTGCCAAGGGCTCCCTGTCTGTGGGTTCTCGCTGGTCTCCCTCAACACCAATACCACACACACCACTGCTCAGAAATCCACTTATACCTGCAATTAGCCAGCAAAGTTCCCAAGGGCACCCTCTGGCTATAGCATCTAAGCTCCTGAATCTCTCCATCCCTGAGTACCCTGTATGCTTGAGGATCTGCAGACTGCAGTGACTCTGTTCATCATAGCTTTGCACCAGGTTCATAAGAAACCCTCCTTGGTTCTCGTATAGATTTTGATCTATAGAGGCCAAACCACAGGGCTCTGGTTTCTCTTTCCTCCTGATCAAGGGGGCAGATAGAGCAGAGAGCAGACCCAAAGGAGATCCTCAGGTATTTGTGACTTCACACTGAAACCATGAAAGACATGAGCAAAGCATTTTTGAGTAACATTCTTTCCACAGTAAACCAGGTCAGAACAAACACAAGTCTGTCTATTCAGAAATACCGGAAGGAAAAATAGGTAAGTAGTCCAAAAGGAAGGGACAACAGACAGAAAGTTACTCACATTGAATTGAAGGGCATTGCTCTGACCTTTCTTATTTAAAAGTGAGTTGTCCACACTTCCTGTAGCATGGAGGAAAAGTTCATCTCTTCTTATGCAGTGTTTCCTTTGTTTGCTGTTGACCTTTAAGTGGGGTCTGTTCCCTTGGGGTGGACACTCAGGTTCCTGGGAGCTTGGTGTGCCCCAGGAGTGACCTCTCTGGGAGCAATTACCCACCCGGAGGTAAACAAGGGATCCTATGTGCATAGTCTCCAGGCTGAGACAGTACCTACATCCTGATGGATACAGAAATAGGTCTGAGTACCTAAAGCCATGGTGACCGACTCAGGATAACCTGAACCAGAGCTGATATTTTCTCTTTCAAGGCTGTCTCCCCCATGACGGCTCAGACAGGGCCCTTTAAACCGATCCCTGCAGGAAGATGGGCTTTCATTTTTCATAATCTTTTATTTTTTAATGGTCATGGTATTTTTTAAGTGTGTTTACTTTTAATCACTGTACATCTTTACAGAATACAAAAAGAGCTTCCTCTGTGTGAATATACTGTGTATTAATCCAGTTGAAGTTGTCCCCGTTCTTATCATTAACATATAATTTTTCATTTTTGTTCTTATTTAGAACAGTTTTAGGTTTACTCCCACCTAGTTTCTTCTATTATTAACATCTTACATTAGTACGGAATAGCTTTTATATCAAGGGAAATTCCTCTTTTTTCTTTATTTATTTTTTTATTCATATATTAAATCACTATACATCATTTAGATTGCTAAGAGACTTTACCCAGAACTATATACACCTCAGTCCAGCCCAATTGAGACCACCATATACATCCTCGTCAACAGATAAGATATCTTATCTGGGGGAGTACTGCCCCCAGTAGTTCCAGCCCCGGGACCCCCAGGCCAGAGCCCCCTCTTTCAGCCAGGTACATTTTTTTTTCCTTTTTTTTTTTCCTTCTCTGTCCTGTTATCCACATCTTTCAATTGTAAATTTCTCTCTTCTGATCAACACACAGGAACGCCCTCAGTTCATCCACACCACACCCCCATCTTTCGACCCCTGGGCCAGGATCTCCGAGGGAGGACTGCCCCCAGTAGTTCCAGCCCCGGGACCCCCAGGCCAGAGCCCCCTCTTTCAGCCAGGTACATTTTTTTTCCTTTTTTTTTTCCTTCTCTGTCCTGTTATCCACATCTTTCAATTGTAAATTTCTCTCTTCTGATCAACACACAGGAACGCCCTCAGTTCATCCACACCACACCCCCTTCTTTTGACCCCTGGGCCAGGATCTCCGAGGGAGGACTGCCCCCAGTAGTTCCAGTCCCTGGACCCCCAGGCCAGAGCCCCCTCTTTCAGCCAGGTACATTTTTTTTCCTTTTTTTTTTCCTTCTCTGTCCTGTTATCCACATCTTTCAATTGTAAATTTCTCTCTTCTGATCAACACACAGGAACGCCCTCAGTTCATCCACACCACACCCCATCTTTCGACCCCTGGGCCAGGATCTCCGAGGGAGGACTGCCCCCAGTAGTTCCAGTCCCTGGACCCCCAGGCCAGAGCCCCCTCTTTCAGCCAGGTACATTTTTTTTCCTTTTTTTTTTCCTTCTCTGTCCTGTTATCCACATCTTTCAATTGTAAATTTCTCTCTTCTGATCAACACACAGGAACGCCCTCAGTTCATCCACACCACACCCCCATCTTTCGACCCCTGGACCAGGATATCCGAGGGAGGACTGCCCCCAGTAGTTCCAGCCCCGGGACCCCCAGGCCAGAGCCCCCTCTTTCAGCCAGGTACATTTTTTTTCCTTTTTTTTTTCCTTCTCTGTCCTGTTATCCACATCTTTCAATTGTAAATTTCTCTCTTCTGATCAACACACAGGAACGCCCTCAGTTCATCCACACCACACCCCCATCTTTCAACCCCTGGGCCAGGATCTCTGAGGGAGGACTGCCCCCAGTAGTTCCAGCCCCGGGACCCCCAGGCCAGAGCCCCCTCTTTCAGCCAGGTACATTTTTTTTCCTTTTTTTTTATCCTTCTCTGTCCTGTTATCCACATCTTTCAATTGTAAATTTCTCTCTTCTGATCAACACACAGGAACGCCCTCAGTTCATCCACACCACACCCCCATCTTTCGACCTCTGGCGAAATCGCGTGCCGCGCTAGTGCGCGGCGCGTGACTTTTTCTTTATTCTACATATTATTTTCTTCCCAGTTTCCCAATCCTCACAATCTTTATCTGCACCATCCCTGGATGTCCAGGTAGGTCTAGAATTACAATTCTGAAATATTCTAGCATTTTAAGACTCTCTAGAATCCTCAAGTTCCCTGAAACACCTGTGAAGAAGGAGATACATTTCTTTGGACACCTGAAGTGAATACTTTTTCTTGGTTTATATTACTAAACACAATTGAAGATAGACTTCGGCTGTCTCCATTCCATATCAGAAAGGAAACACACTTGCTTCTATTAGAAGAAACCTTCTCGTAGAAGGTTTTTCAAAGGGAACACATCTCCCAATGGGTAGAAGTACAAGAACCTCAGGCCTGAATAAAGCAGGAAATATGTCTCCATCAAAGGAACACAGTAACTCCCTTCCTGTTCCTGAAAAAATTGAGGACGTTACCAAAATGTCCGAGATAGAGTTTAGAACATTAATGTTGAACAAGTACTATGAGCTGGAACAGAAAAGAGACAATGAATTACAGGAGATGAGAAAGTCCTTCAACGATATGAAGGAAGAAATTCTGAGGAAGAATAATACTGAACTATTAGAGGTGAAGTCTGAAATACAGGAAATAAAAAACTCTCTTGAAAGTATTAAAAGTCGATTAGACCATGCTGAAGGTCGAATCTCTGATGTAGAAGATAAAACTTCTGACCTAGAGTAAACCACCAAAAAGATAGAGAAAATAACAAAAAAACATGAAGATAATATATGAGAATTACTAGATTCCATTAGACGTCCTAACGTCCGAATAATTGGTATCCCAGAAGGTGAAGAAACTAATAAGAGCATGGAAAACCTATTCCATGAAATCTTGGAAGAACATTTCCCAAGCATAGAGAGGCACTCCAACATCCAGACCCAGGAAATTCAAAGGACACCAAATAGAATCAACCCAAGAAGATCTTCCCCAAGGCATATCATAGCCAGACTGGCTAAGACCACAGATAGAGATAAGATACTAAAACTAGCAAGAGAGAAACGACAAGTGACTTACAAAGGTCACCCCATCAGGCTAACACCGGACTTCTCAACGGAAACAATGCAAGCAAGGAAAGAATGGGAAGATGTATCGAAAGTGTTAAGAGAGAAACAATTTCAACCAAGACTATTGTATCCTGCAAGATTATCCTTCATATGGGAAAAAAAGATTAAAATCTTCTCAGACAAACAAAACCTGAAAGAATTTGCCAGCACCAGGCCAGCTCTCCATGAAACCCTGAAGAAAGTACTGTTCCAGGATGACTAAAGAAGCAACAGCCAGAAACAAAAGAGTAAAAGGCAACTAAGACAATGGCCAACTTAAATGCCAGGACAGATCCATTAACATCAATAATAACATTGAATGTTAATGGATTAAACTCTCCAATCAAGAGACACAGACTGGCTGAATGGGTTAAAAAACAAAAACCCTCTATCTGTTGCCTATAGGAAACCCAGTTCATGGATAAAGATATACATAGACTGAAAGTGAAGGGTTGGAAAAAGATTTTCCATGCAAATGGGAACCAAAAAAGAGCTGGAGTCGCAATACTGATCTCTGACAAAATAGGCTTTAAAACAAAAACTGTTCAAAGAGACAAAGAAGGGCACTATATTGTAGTAAAAGGATCAATCGATCAAGAAGATATAACGCTTATTAATATCTATGCGCCCAACACAGGAGCACCCAAATATGTGAAGGAAAGACTGCTAGATCTAAAAAGGGAGATAGACTGCAACACACTAATTGTTGGAGACCTCAACACTGCACTATCCCCCCTGGATAGATCATCTAGACAAAAAATAGGTAAAGAGATAAAAGATCTAAATGATATCATAAATCAAATGGACTTAACAGACATCTATAGAACTTTCCATCCTAAAACCTCAAGATACACTTTTTTCTCGCCGCCACATGGAACATTCTCGAAGATTGACCACATCATTGGGCACAAAGCAAGCCTTTACAGATTCAAAAGCATAGAAACTATACCCAGCATCTTCACCGACCATGATGGAATTAAACTTGAGTTTAATTTCAAGAGAAATCCTCAAAAATACTCAAATACATGGAAACTTAATAACCTACTCCTGAATGACTCCACAACTACTGAAGAAATAAAGACTGAAATCGAAAGGTTCATGGAAGCCAATGATAATGAGGACACGAGTTTCCATAATCTTTGGGACACTGCTAAAGCAGTCATAAGAGGGAAGTTCATAGCAATTAGTGCACATAAGAGGAGCATGGAAAGAAGGCAAATGGATCACCTAACATCATGCCTCACAGAATTGGAAAAGCAACAGCAAAAAGATCCAAAAAACTCAAGGAGAAAGGAAATAATAAAGATACGAGCAGAAATAAATGAAATAGAAAATAAACGAACTATACAGAAAATAAATGAAAGTAAAAGCTGGTTCTTTGAAAAGGTAAACAAAATTGATACACCACTAGCGAGACTTATTAAGAAGAAGAGAGAAAAGAACCAGGTGAATCAGATCTGCAATGAAGGAGGCAAAATAACAACAGACATAGTAGAAATAAAAAACATTATTAGGGGATACTATGAACATCTGTATGCCAAGAAACAAGATAATTTGGATGAGATGGACAAATTTCTGGACAGGTATAATCAACCTAGATTGAGCCAGGAGGATATAGAAAGTCTGAATAGGTCAATAACAAGCCAGGAGATCAAATCAGTTATAAATAACCTCCCAACAAAGAAAAGCCCTGGCCCTGATGGATTCACCTCTGAATTCTACAAAACTTTCAAAGAAGAGTTAACCCCCATTCTGCTCAAGTTATTTCTAAATATCCGAAAGGGTGAATCTCTCCCTAATTCATTCTATGAAGCCTCTATCACCCTTATCCTTAAAACTGATAAGGACAGGACAAGGAAGGAAAACTATAGACCAATATCCCTGATGAATATAGACGCGAAGATTCTCAACAAGGTACTAGCAAATCGTATACAACAACTTATCAAAAAGATTATACATCATGATCAGGTAGGCTTTATCCCAGGAATGCAAGGTTGGTTCAACATACGCAAAACCATAAATGTAATACACCATATTAATAGGAAGAAAGATAAAAACCATATGGTCATATCAATTGATGCAGAAAAAGCATTTGATAAGATACAACATCCCTTCATGATCAAGACTCTCAGCAAAATGGGCATAGAAGGGCCATTTCTCAACACAATAAAAGCTATCTATGAAAAACCCATAGCGAACATCATCCTCAATGGAGAAAAGCTGAAAGCTTTTCCACTAAAAACGGGTACAAGACAAGGATGTCCACTTTCTCCACTCCTCTTCAATATAGTACTAGAAGTCTTGGCCATTGCAATCAGAAAAGAGGAAAAAATAAAAGGCATTCAAATAGGAAAAGAAGAGGTGAAACTCTCTCTATTTGCAGATGACATGATTGTATACATAGAAGACCCAATGGTTTCCATAAAAATATTTCTGGAAGTAATACATGAATACAGTAACGTTGCAGGATACAAAATTAATATCCAGAAATCTATAGCATTTCTGTATACGAACAACAGGCAGACTGAGATGGAACTGAAAAAAGTTGTTCCATTTACCATAGCCACAAAAAGTATAAGATACTTAGGGATAAATCTAACTAAAGAAGTTAAAGACCTCCACAAGGAAAACTATGAGAAGATAAAAAAAGAAATTGAAAATGACACAAAAAAGTGGAAGGACATACCATGTTCCTGGATTGGAAGAATTAATATAATCAAAATGGCAATTCTACCCAAATTAATCTACCTATTTAATGCAATGCCAATCAAAGTACCAGACACATTCTTCACAGATCTAGGAAAGACAATCATAACGTTTGTCTGGAATCATAAAAGACCCCGTATTGCCAAAGCAGTTTTGCACAAGAAGAATAGAGTGGGCGGCATCTCACTCCCTGACCCAAAAATATACTACAAAGCTGTGGTAATCAAAACAGCATGGTACTGGCACAGGAACAGACAGGTGGACCAATGGAACAGAATAGAGTCCCCAGAAATGAATGCTCAAACATACAGCCAACTGATTTTTGACAAGGGGCACCAGTCAATCCTGTGGGAAAAGGATAACCTCTTCAGCAAATGGTGCTGGCAAAACTGGATCTCCACTTGCAGAAAGATGAATCTGAACCCCTACCTCTCACCTCTGACAAAAATAAAGTCAAGGTGGATCAAAGATCTAAACCTAAGACCTCAAACTATAAAACTGCTCCTGGAAAACACCGGGGAAACTCTGGGAGACATTGGGGTAGGGAAAAACTTCTTAAATAAGACTCCCAATGCACAGTCTATGATCCCTAAAATAGACAAGTGGGATTACATCAGACTAAGAAGTTTCTGCATGGCAAAAGACACAGTGATTAGTGTGAACAGACAGCCCTCAGAATGGGAAAATATTTTTGTAAACTATGCATCAGACAAGGGACTGATAACCAGAATCCACAAGGAACTCAAGCGGCTGTTTCGGAAAAAGACAATCAATCCTATTAAAAGATGGGAGAATGAGTTGAAAAAACCACTTTCTAAAGATGACATACGAATAGCTAAAAGGCATATGAAAAAATGCTCAACATCCCTCATTGTAAGAGAAATGCAGATCAAAACAACAATGAGATATCACCTAACCCCAGTCAGAATGTCTAAGATTAAAAAAACAAAAAATGATAAGTGCTGGAGGGGGTGTGGTGAAAAGGGAACTCTCTTACACTGCTGGTGGGACTATAAATTGGTACAACCACTGTGGAGAACAATTTGGAGATTCCTCCAAAATCTACAAATAGAACTACCATATGATCCAGCAATCCCACTCCTTGGTATCTACCCGAAGGACAGAAGAATACTTAATCGAAAAAGTGCTTGCACATCAATGTTTATTGCGGCACTTTTCACGATTGCTAAGTCATGGAAACAACCTAAATGCCCACGAACTGATGAATGGTTAGAAAAACTGTGGCACATATACGCAATGGAATACTATTCATCCATAAAAAACAACAAATCCCTGACTTTTGAAAGGAAGTGGATGAATATGGAAGACTTACTGTTGAGTGAAGCAAGCCATGCTATGAAGGAGAGACATTGTATGTCCCCACTTAATATATACCGAGTGTCTGCACTCTAAATGTGTATATATATATACACATATATATTTGTATATTTATGTATATATATATTTTTGAAACCATTCTGCTTCTGTTGTTAAAGAGTTTTAAATTTATACAAAATTATAAGACATATTTTGAACATTATCTTTAAAATTCAGCATTTTGAGATATTGAAAGTTGTTTGTAAACTGTCAAGAATTATGGAGTATGAGCTAAAATTTTTTGCTATGTAAAGTAAATGTTTGTGGAAAAATGTAAAAAAAGAAAAAAAAAGAAAAAAAAAAAAAGAAATCTTATCTGTGTCCCACAAGCGTCTTATTTCTCCATTTTCCCCCCAAATTTCCTATGCTCTTCCCCTCCCACACTGTCTATCCATTTTGTCTCTAGTGCCCATCACAATTTTTAATACTTTTATGTTCTCCAGTCTTTCATTACTTACCATAGAGTGAGGACAGTTGGTATATGTTAAGTGGAGACATACAATGTCTCTCTTTCATAGCCTGACTTGCTTCACTCAGCAACAAATCTGACATATCTGTCCACGTTCTATCAAATTCTAGGGCCTTGTTGTTTTTATGGCTGAATAGTCAAGGGGAATTCTTGATCCATTATTATCAACTAAAGGGCATGATTTATTCATATTTCCTTAGTGTTCACCTAATATCCTTCTTCTGTCTCCAGTATATTCAGGTGTCTCTTTAGTCCCTTCTTGATTGTGGAAGTTTCTCAGACTTCCCTTGCTTTTGATGATCTTGATGATCTTGGTTTGGGGGAATATTGACCTAATATCTTATAGAATTCCACTTGATTAAAACTTGTTGATTTTTTCCTCTCGTTATTAAAGTTATGGGTTTGAGAGAAGACCACAACGAACTGTGCCATTTTCATCACATCATACCAGGGGTACCTACTGTCAACATGGTTTATTACGATTTATGTTGACCTTAAGAAGACATACTTTTCATTGGTTTTTAAGTGTCCATCCAAGTGCTGGGTGTCCCACAGTATCCATAAAGACATCTTCCTGACCTTGATAAAGCCAAGCTGGCAGGCTTGCCCCCAGCCCCTACCCCATGCCATATGAGACCTAGTGGTGAATGATGAGGCATAGTGAACTAATCATAGCTACCTCATTTCCCTGTATGGCCAAAAGGTCCACAACTGACAGATAAAGCATCTGTTGTTGGTTGTAGCATATGTCCATAAAAAAAAAATGAGAAGATAATATATACAGGAAAATTACCAATTTATCTTAGTGATCAATGGCATAAAATAAGAAATATATTAAAACTTGTCATTGCAAAAGAACTAGAGGAAGGACCATTGCTAATTTAAAGTGGTTCTTAACTTCACAAAAGAAATAACCACTGGGCACCTTCATTTTCCAGATCTAACGTCTTTTAATTCAATCAATCAGTATACATTTTTAATTTTTGAACAATAATGACCTACTTCACATGACAGTAAATGTAATAAAGTTTTAGTGACTGAAGACGAACAATTCCTCTGATTTATTCAGATGAGATACAATCTTTAGCTATACCTGATTTTCCTAATTTACCACGCTATTTTTCCTAATGGGATTATGTTAGCCTATAGAGATAATTTGTCATCAAAGATCTCTGCAACACTGATTTAAGATGATCTCATGGTCAACAAGTATCCATAATTTGTAGCATATAGGCCTAATAGCCAAGCTAAGTGGGTAGTAAGAATCTGGTGGGCACCTGCCATAGCTGTGGAATTAATTAGCACGTTGAGGACTGTCATAGCTGTGCAATACTCTCTTCTATGGGGATTTTAAGTGTCAGGGAAGCCCACCAGAAAGACTCAACAGGATGCTGATTCACCCAACAACTGTCAATAAAGTACACCCTGTGAGGGGACCCTGTTTTCAGACTGTGGGAAACAAGATACGCAAATGAACTTCTCTGGTCCATGAGGCAGTTAAATACATTATGAAAATAAGAAGCTAAAAGGTTCTCTTGGGACGGCACCTGTAAGTGAGTTCAGAAAATGAAGGTACATCTCTTCCTGTAGAAAGAACCATAAACAAGGATGGATTTGGGGGACAGTGGCACTTGGACAACTTGGAGCAATGACTGATATTGGAGATCTAGCAGGAAGCACATCAAAGCTTGAAGGGAAAGTGCAGGCTATGTTTGGAGTTAGGAGAAGATACCCTAAGTGGGTCATGGGAATGGGGAGACTTGAGTTGATGGGGAAGTCACATTAGTGGAGATCACTGAGAGCCCAAAGACAGAGGTGACACAGGCTAGAGAAGAAAATAGTAGGAAACAGTGGGGAGTTGGCCCACACTGAGGATGGGGAAGTCCAACAGCTGAACCATTTGCTGCTCTCTCGCAGCAGACAATAATTAAGCTCCCATGTCAGCAGATATAACAGAGAAGAATAGAGGAGGCTTCAGCTCTTGGAGATTGGAAGGGACTGAATGGCCTGAATCACCTGTCTCTATATCAGAAATAAATGCAGGCAGGACCAGCAGTTAGCGTAATGGCTATGTCGCAGGACTCCCATGTGGTCGACCACGGTTCGAGTCATGGACCAGGTGGCTTAAAAAACTCACGCCAGGCATGTGTGTGTACGTGCCCAAGATCCCGAGAGGAGAATGGAGGAGAAGGTATTGCGGCGTGGCCATTCCCTCTGGGGGTGATTTCTTGCTTTCTGTCTCTCTGTCTCTCTCTGTCTGTCTGGCGAGCGCATGCACCCTATGGCAAAAACCTCTCCCCAAAAAAAGAAATAAATGCAGGGCTGTTTCCCACCTTCCTCCCAGACCAGGCATTCTGGGCTAAGTGAGGAAGAGATTTGGAGGAAAACTGTGAAAGGGCACCGTGACAGCAGCCCTGACCCCGCCCATGGATATACAGATGGACACCAACATATAGGATAAGGCAAGGCCATACCTTTGCCCATAAAACAAACTGCAACATATTTAAAAGGGTTGAAATCATGCAAAGTATATTCCCTGACCATAATGGAATAAAATTGGAAAGAAGTTTGGGGAACTCACAAATAAATGGAAATGAAATCATACACTCCTAAATAACCAATGAGTTAAAAAAAAAAAAAAGTAGAAGGAAAATGAGAAAATTTTAAGAAAATAACAAAAAAGGATAACACAGCATACCAAAACATACAGGAGGCAACTAAGCAGTGTTCAAATGGAAATTGATAACTATCAATGCCAAAGTTGAAAAGAGAAGTTAAAAAATAATGCTTTACTTTAATGCACTAAAAAAAGAGGAGTAAACTAAACCTAAAAGAAACATAAAGAAGGAAATAATAAGAGTAATAGCAAAAATTATTGAGTGTTGGCGGGGGTGTGGTGAAAGGGCAACTCTCTTAAACTGCTGGTGCGAATGTAAATTAGTCCAGCCACTGTGGAGAACAATTTAGAGATTCCTCCAAAATCTACAAATAGAACCACCATATGATTCAGCAATCCCGCTCCTTGATATCTATCCAAAGGACAAAAGAATTCTTCATCGGAAAAGTGCTTGCACATCAATGTTTATTGCTGCACTATTCACAATTGCTAAGACATGGAACCAACCCAAATGCCCACGAACAGATGAATGGATTGAAAAACTTTGGCACATATACTCTATGGAATACTATTCAGCCATAAAGAACAACAAAACCCTGGTTTTTGACAGAAAGTGGAAGAATATCGAAGATTTGCTGCTGAGTGAAGCAAGCCAGGCTATGAAGCAGAGACATTGTATGTCCGCACTTAATATATACCGAGTGTCCACCCTCTAAGACTGAAAATGATTGACCAAAGGATAAACAAACACAATAAATGGGTGTAAATACCAGATATAATGTGTGTGGAAGAGTAGGGCCTGAAGACGTACTTTTAGAAGAAAAATATGAAGGCAAAGCATTAATGGGACAGAGGAATGTGGTGAAGATATTTTATAGTTTAATCAACTGGACTAGGGAGAAATGTTCATATATTGAAATATTCACTTTGTAAGCTAAAAAAGGTAATTGAATGTATAAAAAAAAGAAATAAAAAAAACTACTGAGCCAGAGAATAGAAAATCACTAGAGAAAGTTAACAAAAATAAAACCTGGTTCTTCAAAAAGATCAACAAATTTACAAACCTTTAGCTACATTGACCAAGAAAAGAAAAAAAAGAGTTTTCAAATTACCAAAATCAGAAAGAGGGAACATTACTACCAACTTTACATAAATACAAAGGATCCTTACAAAGGAATATTGTGAATATTTGTAGGCGAATAAATTAGACAACTTAGATCAAGTGGACAAATTCCTAGAAAAATATACAAAATTCCACAATGAATTTTTTTAAAGAATTATTTTATTTTACTTTATTCATTATTATTATCATTATTACTTTCCAGTTTGATCAGAGAGAGACAGAGAGAGAGAGAGAGGAAGTGAGAAAGCAAGCCACCAGGTCTGATACTTGAACCATGGTCGACCATGTGGGAGTCCAGCGCCTTTAACCACTATGCCACTTGCCGGCCACCACAATGGATTTTTAAGACACATAACAAGTAAAGAGATTGATTTTGTAGTAAAAGCAAAAACAGCAGCAACAACAGACTGCACACAATGAAATGCCCAAGCCATGGATTTACTGGTTAATTCTTTCAAAGATTAGTGAAAAATTAATATAAACTCTTCTTTCAAAATAGAAAGGAAAGAAGGGATAACAGGTTTCAGTTCATTCTTTAAAACTGGTATTCCCCTTGGGGGACCAGCAGTTAGCCTAATGGCTATGTCGCTGGACTCCCACGAAGTCGACCGCGGTTTGCGTCCCAGACCCGGTGGCTTAAAACTCACGCCGGGCGCATGTGCATGCGTGCCCAAGATCCCAAGAGGAGAACAGAGGAGAAGGGATTGAGGCATGGCCATCCCCCCTGGGGGGTGATTTCTCGCTTTCTTTCTCTCTGTCACTCTCTGTCTGGCGAGTGCACACACCCTATAGCAAAAACCTCTCCAAAAAAGAAAAAAAAAATGGTATTGCCCTAATAAAGATATCACAAGAGAAAGCTATAGACCAATATCTCTTAATTGTAAACCAGTTTCAACAGCAAAAAAATAGGGTTATATACTATGACCAAAGAAGATTTGTTCTAGAAATCCAGGTTTGTTTAACATTCTAATGTCAATGTAATGCTCCACATCAGTAGAATAAAAAACAAGAACCATCTCAGTACATGGGGAAGATCTAGACACCATTCAAGCTACCAGCATTGCCAGACACCAGACTGCCTGTGACTGCAGCCTCTAATGGCCCGGACCCATGGCTCATCATCCTTCTCACCCCCCAACTTGCTTTGGAATCTCAGGTTTGTGTCTTTGGACTTTAAGATGAACTTGTGCCCCTCCCCACCCCATCAAGAGACCGTTCAGGCTAGCATCATTGCCAGACACCAAGCTGCCTGTGGATGCAGACCCTAATGGCCAGTACCATGGCTCTGTGGCTCATCTCACCAACTGCCACTCACCTTGGGACTCTCAGAACTTTGTGTTTTGAAAAGCGCACGGCACGTTGTATTTTCTTTGCTCCTGAGGTGAAGCTGCAGTTGGAAGCTCACCACTTTTTAGATACAGAAAGAATTTTGGTTCTCCCAGGATCTGTGACAACAGTGCAGGATACTGTTGAGCAACATGGAGGAAGACCAGAAGAGAGATTGTTAATTTTCTACTCCTGCACACCTTTGAACACTCAAAGATACCTTGAATAAGTTAATAAGAAATGTATAGGTCACCAGATGACTAGGAACAATCACAGAAGCACAAGAAATATGAGCAACCAACAAAATGTCTCTCCGCCAAAGGAAAATGTCAATCCCACATCACCCACAAACAATACAATGGATGTCGTGGACATGTTGGATAAGCAATTCAGAATATTTGTAGTGACCAAATTACTAACTGAGATGCAAGAGAAAAGAGACAATGAGCTCTAGGAGATAAGGAAGTCCTTTCATGATTTGAAAGAAGAAATAGACACCTTACAAAAGAATAAGATGGAACTGTTAGGGATAAAGAATGTGATACAGGAAATAAAAACCTCCCTCAAAAGTATTAAAAGTAGATCAGATCACACAGGAGATCAAATCTCAAATGTAGAAGACAAAACATTTTACCTAGAAAAAAATATCAAGATTGAGAAGACAACCAAGAAAAATGTGGATAATATATGAGGAATACTGGATACCATCAAGCAACCCAACATTGGATAATTGGTATCTCAGAAGAGGAAGAAAATAATAAGAGCATTGATAATCTATTCCATGAAAACCTGAAAGAAAACTTTTCAAACCTAGAAAGGCACTCAAATATCCAGACCCAAGAAATACATAGGACCCCAGATAGAATCAACCCAAGAAGGTCCTCTCCAAGGCACATCATAGCCAGATTGGCAAAAACTACTGACAAAGACAAGATACTGAAGTTGGCAAGAGGGAAACGTCAAGTTACTTACGAAGGTCACACCATCAGACTAACATCAGACCTCTCATCAGAAACGATGCAGGCAAGAAAAGATTGGGGCAATATACTCAAAGTGTTGAATGAAAAACAATTTCAACCAAGAGTACTATACCTGGCAAGATTATCTTTCATATGGGAAGAAAAGAGAGAAAACGTTCTTAAGTAAACAAAACCTGAAAGAGTTTACCAACTCCAGACCAGCTCTTCAAGAGGTTCTGTAGGGAGTTCTATGCCCGGAAAACTAAAAAGTCAGGTGGACAGTTATAAGAGAACAACAACAAAAATAAATAAATAAATAAATAAATAAATAAATAAATAAAATAAAATAAAATAAAATGGCTCACTTAATGATGTGAACAGGTCTAGAAATATCGATAATAACATTGAATGTTAATGGATTAAATTCTCCAATTAAGAGACACAGACTGGCCGAATAGATAGAAAAACAGAAACCCTCTATCTGTTGCCTACAAGAAATGCACCTCATGGATAAAGACATACATAGACTAAAAGTGAAGGGCTGGAAAAAGATATTCCATGCAAGTGGAAATCAAAAAAAGGGCTGGTGTTGCAATATTGATTTCAGACAAAATAGGCTTCGAGACAAAGAAGGGCATTATATAATAGTAAACAGATTAATTTAGCAAGAAGACGTAACACTTATTAATATGTATGTATCCAACACAGGAGCATCTAAATATGTGAAGGAAAGACCACTGGAGCTAAAGGGAGAGATAGGGAACAACAATATAATTTGGAGGGATCTCAACACCTCATTATCTCCTTTAGACAGATCTTCTAAACCAAAAATAAGCAGAGAGATACAGGACCTAAATTATACTATCAAATGGGATTGATAGATATCGGTATAACTTTCCACCGTAAGTCCACAACATATATCTTTTTCTCACCCAGACGTGGAATCTTTTCAAAGATTGACCATATGTTAGGACACAAATCAAGCCTTTACAGATTCAAAGGCACACAAACTATATCAAGCAACTTCTCTGACCATGAAGGAATTAAACTCAATGTTAATTTCAAGAAACACCCTCAAAAATACACAAACTCATGGAAATTGAACAACCTACTTCTGAATGACTTCTTAACTACTGAAGAAATTATGTCTGAAATCAAAAAATTTATAGAAACAAATGAAATGAGTACATAAGTTTCCATAATCTATGGGACATGGAAAAAGCAGTCATAAAAGAAAAATTCATAGCAATTAGTGCACACAAGAAAAAGATGGAAAAGTGGCAAGTAGATAACCTAACATCATGCCTCAGGGAATTAGGGAAAAAATGCCAGGCAAAAAGAAATAATAAAGATTCGATCAATATGTAACCCAATGTAATATAAAGAAGATTATGATTATAATAAATAAATAAATAAATAAATAAATAAATAAAAAGATTGGATCAGAAATAAATAACATAAAAAAACAAATGAACCATTCAGAAAATAAATGAAAGCAAAAGCTGGTTCTTTGAAAAGATGAACAAGATCCGCACACCATTAGCTAGACTGGTAAAGAAGAAGAAAGAAAGAAACCAGATTAATCAAATAAATGATAAAACAGGCAACATTACAATAGACATAACAGAAATACAAAATTTCATTAGAAGATACTATGAGCGACTATTTGCCAACAAACAAGAGAACAAGGAGTAGATGGACAAATTCCTGGATACATATAATCTACCAAAATTGAATCAGGAGGAAATAGAAAACCTGAATAGACCCATAACACTCCATGAGATTTAATCAGTAATAAATAATCTCCCGACAAAGAAAAGCCCAGGTCCAGATGGCTTCACTTCTGAATTCTACAAAACATTTAAGGAAGAGTTCATCGCTATCCTACTCAAACTATTTCTAAAGATTCAAAAAAAAAAAAAAAAAGGAAACCTTCCAAATTCATTCTATGAAACTTCAATCATCCTCATTCCCAAAACATATAAGGACATGACAAAAAAGGAAAACTAGAGACCAATATCGTTGATGAATATAGAAGCAAAAATTCTCGAGATACTTGCAAATCATATCCAACAACATATAACAAAGATTATTCATCACAACCAGGTAGGCTTTATTCCAGGAATGCAAGGGTGGTTCAACATATGCAAAACCATAAATATAATACACCATATTAACAGAAAGAAAGATAAAAACCATATGATCATTTCAACTGATGCAGAGAAAGCATTTGATAAAATATGAGATCCTTTCAAGATTAAGATTCTCAGTAAGATTAGTACAGACAGGTCATTTCTCAACACAATAAATAGCCATATATGAAAAAACCTATAGCTAATATTATACTGAATGGGGAAAAGCTAAAAGCTTTTCAACTCAAAACTGTTACTAGACAAGGCTGCCCCCTTTCTCCACTGCTCTTAATATAGTGCTGGAAGTCTTAGCTAATGCAGTCAAAAAGAGAAAAATATAAACGGTATTCAAATAGGCAAAGAAAGTTAAAAATATCTTTATTCACAGATGACATGATGGTATATTTAGAAAACCCAAAGGTTTCCATGAGAAAACTTCTCGGAATAATAAATGAATACAATAAAGTGGCAGGATACAAAATCAACATCCAGAAATCTATAGCATTTCTATATATGAACAACAAGTTGAACAAAGTAGAGCTGAAGAAAGGAATCCCTTTTACTGTAGACAAAAAATGTATAAGATACCTAGGGATAAACCTAATTAAGGAATTCAAACGTCTTTACAGAGAAAACCATGAAAACCTTTCAAAAGATATTGAAAAAGACATACAAAAGTGGAAGGACATCCCATGTTCCTGGGTTGAAAGAATTAACATAATCAAACTGGCAATTCTACCCAAATTAATCTACATATTTAACGCAATTCCAATCAGAATACCAAAGATATTCTTCACAGATCTAGAAAAAAATAATCATAGAATTTGTCTGGAATCATATAAGACCTCGTATCACCAAAGCAATCCTGTGGAAGAAGAGTGGAGTGAGTGGCAAATAACTCCCTGAACTCAAGATTTACTCTAAAGTTGTGATGATCAAAATAACATGGTATTGGCATAAAACAGACAGGTACACCAATGGAATAGAATAGAGACCCCAGAAATAAAACCCAAAGCACTGAGTCAACTGAGTTTTGACAAAGGATACCAGTCAAACCACTGGGAAAAGGAAAACCTCTTTAGTAACTAGTGGTGGAAAAACTTGGTATTGAGACCAGCAGTTAGAGTAATGACTATGTCGCTGGACTCCCATGTAGTCGACCCTGGTTCGAGTCCCAGACCCAGTAGCGTAAACTCACACCAGGCATGTGTGTGTGTGTGTGTGTGTGTGTGTGTGTGTGTGTGTGTGTCCAAGATCCGGAGAGGAGAATGGAGGAGAAGGGATTGTGGTGTGGCCATCCCCCTGGGGGGTGATTTCTCACTTTCTGTCTCTCTCTGTCCTTCTGGCAAGCACATGTGCCCTATAGCAAAAACCTCTCCAAAAAAATAAATAAATAAAAAAAAAACTCGGTATCTACCTGCAGAAAGATGAAACTGAACCCCCATCTTTCACCATTAACAAAAGTCAACTCAAAATGTATTAAAGATCTGAACCTAAGACCTCAAACTATAAAACTACTGGTGGAAAATACTGGGGAAACTATGGGAGGCATTGGGGTAGGCAAAAAACTTCTTTTTTTTTAAATTTCTGAACATCATTTTTTATTCAGCAATAAATTTTTTTTAGTTTTTTTATTATCATCATAATCTTGTTTATATTACATTGGATTGCATATAACTTTACAGTGTATTACATTGCTTTTTCAAAAGGGAATGCCATGCATGTCAGTCAATACAGACATTAATCTCCCCACTTCATCATTCAATATCTTTTCAATATTTTTCCCAATCATTATTATTATTATTCTAATTATTTTTTTAAACAGTCAATCACTATTTCTCATTTTTCTTGTAAAAAGACTTTACCTATCATGAAATAATTCTCAGGCCAATCCAGTTGAGAATACTATACATGACATCAACAACAGGTAATAAGCCATATCTGTTTCCAACTAACTTACTGCCTCTCTATTTGTTCTCTTGCTATCTTTCTAAGACTCCCAAAGCACAGGCAATAATCCCTTAAAAAGACAAGTGGGACTATAACAGACTAAGAAGTTTCTGCTCAGCAAAGGACACAGTAACAAGTGTGAACCGACGACCCTAAAAATGGGAGAATATTTTTGTAAAATATGCCTCAGAAAAGGGACTGCTAACCAAACTACACAGAGAACTGAAGCGACTTACTCAAAAAAAAAAAAAAAATAATAATATTAACCCAATTAAAAGATGGGAAAATGAGCTAAACAAAAAGACATATGAACAGCCAAAAAGTATATGAGGAAATTCTCAACATCTTTCATCATAGGGGAGATGCAGATTAAAAACACAATGAGATACCACCTAACCCCTGTCAAAATGGTGAAGACAAAAAATATAAAAAGTGATAAGTGTTGGCAGGGATGTGGTGAAAGGGGAACCTTCCTACACTGTTGGTGGGAATGTAAACTGGTTCAGCCACTGTAAAGACCAATATGGAAGTTCCTCAAAGATCTACAAATAGAACTGCCATTTGATCCAGCAATCCCACTTCTAAGTATCTATCCAAAGGACAGAAGAATGCTAAGTCAGAAAAGCACTTGCACATCAATGCTTATTACACCCATTTCTTGGCATCTACCCAAGGGACAGAAGAATTTCTCATTGGAAAAGTGCTTGCACATCGATGTTTATTACTGCACTTTTCACGATTGCTAAGACATGGAACCAACCCAAATGTCCCCATACGGATGAATGGATTGAAAAACTGTGACACATATACTCTATGGAATACTATTCAGCCATTAAGAACAACAAAACCCTGACTTTTGACAGAAAGTGGAAGAATATGGAAGATTTACTGCTGAGTGAAGCAAGCCAGGCTATGAAGGAGAGACACTGTATGTCCCCATTTAATATATACCGAATGTCCGCACTCTAAAACTGAAACTGACGGACTAAAGGATGTACAAACAGAAGAGGTAGATGTGAATGCCAGATGTGGTGTGTGTGGAGGAGTGGGGCATGGGGAAGAACATTTGGAGGAGGGATACAAAGACAGCATTGTTGAGACAGGGAGGTAGTGTTGTTATATTTTGATCAACTCGACCAGGGAGAAATGTTCATATATTGAAATGATCACCTTGTAAGCTAAATAATGTAATTGAATGTATTAAAAAAAATGTAAATAAAAAAATTAAAAACAAATAAATAAATAATAAAAAAAATTAAAATAAATAAACGCATGAAGTTAAATAAAATAATTCTAAAAAAATGACATTGCCTATGCTGTATATAGTTATTCTAGAAAGATCCAAGAAAAACCAGTAAAACAAAATTAATGGTACACATCATAACGGGATGTTTATTGTGGAAACTATAAATATGTTTTTAGCTTTGATTTCACTATCACACACTGTATGCCTGCTTTGATAAAAAATAACCAAATAGAGGACCAGCAGGTGGAATGTTTGTTAAGGAAGTGGACACTCCCACATAGTTGACCATAGTTAAAGTCCCAGACTGGGTGGTTTGCTTTCTCACTTTCTCTCTCTGTCTGTCTCTCTCTGATCAAATAAAAATAAATAAATGAATAAATAAATAAATGTTTGTTACAGCATTATTCATGATCACTAACACATGGAATCCACCCAAATATTCACAAACAGATGAATGGATTGAAAAAATATGTGGCAAATATACTCTATAGAATAGTACTTAGCCATAAAAAAAAATAAAAATAAGATCCTGGCATTTGATAGAAAGTGGTCAGATATGGAGGACCTATTGCTGAGTGAAGAAAGTCAGGATATGACAGAAAAATAGTGTACATATCCACTTAATATATACTGACTATCTGCACTTTACGGTAGATATCGAAATATTGGAGGGCATAAAAGCAGCGAAAATACTTAGGGATGCTGAAGACAGTGTGGAACAGTGTGGGAAAGGGAAGAGTATAGAGAAGGATAGCAAGAGAACAAATTAAGAGGTACGACATGAGTGGGACACAGAAATGGTTTATTATCTGTTGATGATAACATGTATAATACTCTCAACTGAACTAGTCTGAGAAGTATTTCACGTTGGGTAAATTCTTTTTTTTTCATTCTTTTTACAAGCAAAATGATATATAGTGATTGAATGTTTAAAAAATAATGATGATTCTTAAATAAGACTCCCAAAGCACAGGCAATAATCCCTAAAATAGACAAGTGGAACTATATCAGACTAAGAAGTTTCTGCACAGCAAAGGACATAGTAACAAATGTGAACCGACAACCTCAGAATGGGAAAATATTTTTGTTAAATATGCCTCAGACAAGGGACTGATAACCAGAATAAACAGGGAACTCAAGTGCCTTATGTGAAAAAAAAAAATGATTAACCCAATTAAAAGATGGGAAAATGAGCTGAACAAAAATCTCTCTAAGGAAGACATACGAACAGCCAAAAAGCATATGAGGAAATGCTCAACATCACTCATCATAAGGGAGATGCAGATAAAAAACACAATAAGATAACACCTAACCCCTGTCATAATGGTAAAGATTAAGAATATAAAAAGTGATGTGTTGGTGGGGATATGGTGAAAAGGGACCCCTCCTACACTGTTGGTGGGAATGTAAACTGGTTCAACCACTGTGGAGAACAATATGGAGGTTCCTCAAAGATCTACAAATAGAACTACCGTTTGATCCAGCAATCCCACTTCTGGGTATCTACCCAAAGGACAGGAGAACACTCAGTCAGAAAAGTGCTTGCATATCAATGTTTATTGCAGCATTATTCACGATCGCCAAGACATGGAACCAACCTAAATGTCCACAAACTGATGAATGGGTTGGAAAAGTGTGGTATATGTACTCTATGGAATACTACTCAGCCATAAAAAATAACAAGACCCTGGCATTTGATAGAAAGTGGTCAGATATGGAGGATCTATTGCTGAGTGAAGTAAGTCAGGCTATGAAAGAAAGATAGTGTATGTATCCACTTAATATATACTGACTATCCACACTCTATGGAAAAGAGCGAAATATTGGAGGACATAAAAGCAGTGAAAGTACTTAACGAGAATAAGACAGTGTGGAAGGGGAGATGAAGAGAAGAGGATAGAGAAAGATAGCAAGAGAACAAATAGAGAGGCAGTACGTTGTGGGAAACAGATATGGCTTATTACCTGTTGATGATGACATGTATAGTATTCTCAACTGGATTGATCTGAGAAGTATTTCATGATTGGTAAAGTCTTTTTACAAGCAAAATGAGAAATAGTGATTGACTGTTTAAAAAATAATTAAAATAATAATAATAATGATTGGGAAAAACATTGAAAAGATATTGAATGATGAAGTGGGGACATTAATGTCTCTGTATTGACTGACATGCATGGCATTCCCTTTGGAAAAAGCAATGTAATACACTGTAAAGTTATATGTAATCCAGTGTAATACAAAGAAGACTATGATGATAATAAAATAAATAAATAAAAATTAGAAAAAAAAGAAATAGAACATGGACCAGCAAAAAATAATAATAATAATAAAAATAATGATAATAATCTGGGAAAAAAATGATGAAAAGCTATTTGATGATGATGATGTGGATAGTAATGTCTTTGTCTTGACTGATATGCAAGGTATTCCTTCAGAAAAACAAATGGAATACACTGTAAAGATATATGTGATTCAATGTAATATAAACAATTTATTGATAATAAATAAGAAACAAAATTTTTTTAAGAGAAAAAAATTTAAAACTAAATGTTTCAAATAAATTTTAAATGTTTAGCCAAATTTCCGTCCAGAAAAAAAAGGAGAAGTATAAGGGGGATGGGCACCGTAGCCTAATGGTTAAGGAAACCAGATCCACATGGCCAAATTATAGTTTGAGTACTGACACCAGCTACTTGAACATGCTGCATGTATTCATGCCTAAAATTCCAACATAATGAAGGAGAAAGGATTGCAGCATGACCACACCCCATTGAAAGGTAATTTCTCATCCTCTCTGTCTGTCTGTCTCTTTCTATCAAGCACATGCACCCCCGGCAATTTAAAAAAAAAGAATTAAGAAATGTATTCATGTTTTCAGCTTGCTTTGAAATTCACAGAATAAGATAAATAGGTGGGCAAACACATGGATAGATGATAAATAAAGCAAATTTACTAACAAGTTAACAGTAGAATGTAGGTAATAGGGTACATAAGTATTCACTGCAAACTTCTGTCAACATTACTCTATGAGTGTAACCTTTCATTAAAAAATATGAAGATTATAAATCTAGATAAAGGGTAGAAAACAAATGTCAAGAATTTATGTGGGAGATGGTGCGGATGATATTGAGTTATCTAATAAGGATGCTACAGCATCAGGAGTATGAAAGATAGCAATATCATCATACCTGACAGGTGTTGATGTTAAATCAATATGATTTGAGGATGTTTGGAGACAGCAGCTACAAAAAAGGATCAAAGTGTTGTCAATAACTGCGGCTCTTGCAGCTGAATGAGGCTGAAGGGTTCAAGATAATGCCTTTGGCCTGAGTGGGGTCCTTGGAGAACTTCCAGATACCTATGATAGCTAGGTATTATTTTTTTCACATTATTTATTATTTTTTTGTATATACTTTCAATCATATTGTTTGGTTTACAATGAGACCATTTTGATATGTGAACATTTCTGAGGTAGTTACAACAATGGTTTGGAATTCAGAGGAGAAGCATGGGTGGCTGCTATGCATTTGGATATCATTGGCAAATATCAGTGATAAATGTAGTATTTCAAATAGCCATGGAAGTAACCTGGAGGATCAAAGAGAGTCTTGAATGAATCTGTTAAGAATATCAACATTTCAGTTGATTCCATGTTCAAGAACAAATTAATGGATTGAAAAAAGTGTGGCATATATACACTATGGAATACTACTCAGCTATTAAAAAATATGAGACCCTGGCATTTAATAGAAAGTGAAAGAATGCAGAATATTTAATGCTAAGTGAAGCAAGCCATACCATGAAAGAAAGACATTATATGTCCCCACTTAAAATATACCAAATATCTGCACTCTATAGCAGAAACTGAAGGATTGGAAGGTATAAAAGCAGGGAGAATAATGGTGGATACCAGTAGAAGGAGGATAAGAAATGGAGGGGAATAGAAAATGAGGGAGAAGAGTAGGAGGGGGAATCAAGGGGGGAAAACAAAACGGACACAAAAATGAAAAGCTATCTATTGATGACAATATGTTGATAATTTCGGTGACTGGACTAACATACAGGGTATCTATGCTGGAAAATTCCTTTTCAATGCTGTAGAGATACACAGTAATTGAATGTAAAAAAAAAAAAAAAAAGAATATAAACATTTACATTCTAGGAGCAGAGATAAGACAGTAATAAGGAGATCAGGAAGGAAATGAACCCATGAAAATTATTCTGCAAGAGCTTCTGTCCAAACTAAGCAACCAAAATAAATTCTTCTTGCTATTGTAAAGCTTCTTGGTTAAAGAATGGTGCTGCTCATTTCCTCTTTCTTTTTCTTAGAGAGATATTTTTGTTATAGGGCATGTGCACTCGCCAGACAGACAGAGAGAAAGCGAGAAATCACCCCCCAGGGATATGGCCATACTACAATCCCTTCCACTCCATTCTCCCCTTGAGATTTTTGGCATGCATGCACACACACAGTTCAGGACCCAAAGCACCGTTGACTACGTGGGAGTCCAGAGACGTAAACATTACATCATCTGCTGGCCCAAGTGGTGCTCTTTTCTTAAAGGAAATAAATAAAATCACACATCTTTCTGCTAAAAAGAAAGGCTGGATTAAAAATATTTCTCAACTCTTGATTGTGCCAAAACTGAAAGCTCACACTAAGGAGCAGAAGTTGTGTTATCCATGACCGCAAGAGGAGTTGGCTAGAGAGTCAGCGTCTGGGTAATTTTCTCCAATGCAGAATAGCAAGAAACCATTCCCCTTCCCAAACACACATACACACACGCACACACACACACACACACACACACGTACACACACACACACACAATGAAAATGTACCATGCAGCATACATGACGGGCCTATCTGAATCTCGTCTCTCATGGGAACCTCAACCCGTTTTTCTACTCTAAAAGAGGAGGTGGCCAGCAGCACCTCACATGTGCTTGCCTTGAACATCTGTTCAGTGCATGTGCTGATGAAAACTGGTCAGTCAGACGCAGGAGGAGAGGAGAGACGAGTGGACACTGCTGGGCTCCTGCTTTCCAGCTTGCTATTGGCTTTCCCTTGCTTCCTGACAGCATCTACCTCAGGGCCTTGAGATGCTTGAAGTTCCATGTTGAAAATTGGCAGCTCCACTGGGAAGCACATTATCACTTATCATATTATCTTACTATCCTTTGATACTTGCATCAGATATCAGATTCCCAAAGTCATGTGTTGAAATTAGCTGATTAATATCTGAAACAATCCACACCAGCCACTTTACTTCCTTTACCAAACACACAGAAACACTTTTCTGAGGGCTACTTTGACGTCTTTGTTCCGCAGAGAGTAGATGAGGGGGTTCAGGGTGGGGCTGACTGCCGTGTATAGCACTGCCACCACTTTGCCGTTTTCCAAGGAGGAGCCTGAGCCCGGGAGAATGTAGGTGTAGATGACCGTGGAGCAGTACATGCAGACCACCATCAGGTGGGAAGAGCAGGTGGAGAAAGCGCGCCGCTTGCCCTCTGCTGAGCGGATGCGCAGGATGCTGGTGATGATGCAGCCATAGGATGCCATGGTCAGGAGGAAGTTGACCACTCCAAAACAAATGTCTGCAATGACTATCATGATGTTGTTCAGAGTTGTTGGGCTGCAGGACAACAGCAACAGAGTAGGGACTTCACATAGAAAGTGACTGACATGACGCGGGCCACAGAAACTAAGCTGTGTCATCAGCCCCGTGTGCACAGATGTGTTTACGCCACTGACCACCCACACGCTGCCCGCTAGCAGGATACACAGAGGCCAGCTCATCCACGTGCTGTAGTGCAATGGACGGCAAATGGCCACGTAGCGGTCATAGGCCATGACTGTGAGCAGCAGCAGCTCAGCCCCCAGACACCATATCAGGAAGAAGAGCTGGGTCATACAGCCCTGGTAGGAGATGGTGCTACCCTTGACCGCCAGACCCTCCAGCAGTTTGGGGAGAACAGTAGATGTGCAGACAATATCTAAAAGGGCCAAGTTGGTGAGAAAAAAGTACATTGGGGTATGAAGGCCTGGGTTCAAGCTGATGGCTGTGACAATGAGAATATTTCCTGCAAGAGCCATTAGGTAAAGAAGGAAGAAAAAGGCCCAAAATAAGGCCTGGAGCTGAGGGTCTTCAGAGAAACCCTGCAGGACAAACTCAGTGACAGCTGTGAGGTTGTTTGCTGCCATTCAGCAAGTGAACCCCTTGGAGATCACTGGGACACGGCCAGAGCTTGGCAGAGGAGTCACAGGGAAGATGGGATGACCAGTCCTCTGGCACGATGTACGACTGAGACTCTGAGGAAAGCTTGTTGTGGTGACTTTGCCACAGAAAGCATACAATGAGGATGTTAATGTCAGTACCTGCACCCAGGGAGACAGAGCAATGGCCTTTCACTCTGCATTGGAGTCATAGAGTGCTGCAGGCTTTTTGACCCCAGGACAGCATTACCTGACTATTTGCAGTGGGCCAGCATCCCTTAGGAAATTACAAGAAGTGTGGCATCAACCTCTACTTACTTTCACTTTGAACACTTCTTTCATTATCCTGAGATGTTTAAGCTCACTGTGTGTATCAGTGCTCAGCCAGTCAGGGTTTGTGGAGGCCAAGTCAGTCACTCAGGAAAAAGATTCTGGGTTCCTGCAAAGAAAAACCATTCAGTAGGGTTGAGCCAGGCCTCACAGAGAGAACATGGCTTCAAGGACACCATGGAGTTTTCACCTGCAGAAGTTAAGAAGAGAGCACACTCTCTGACGGGAGAGATGTGCTCAGTGCTCAAGGAATAGAAGGGTTGTTAAAGAGCAGAGAGCAGTGCAAGCACAGCCAGGCTGTTGCTAGGGCACCAGAGGGCTCTGGCTTCTGGGGACAGGCACCTTCAGCTGTGGGATTTCAGCTGTGGATTGATCTGGCAAAAGCTCATTAAGGAAAACCACAACTGCCCAGCCCTGCCTCCACCGTGATGGGGCCCAGATCCCTGTGAAGTGGGCAGAGGATTAGGTCATTCAACTAATGGTTCTAACTCACCCTCTTTTCCTGAGCTGGTGGTTCAGTAGTCTATTCTCTCAGTGGATTTCAGGCTGTACCAGAGTTGGGAGTAATAGCAAAGAAAGGCACAGACCCAGCTTCAGTCCAGGCCCGGACCTCCTAGCACACACATATACCCAGCTCCCAGGCCTGCTCCCCTATCCCTATCCAACTTTCACATCTGTCCCATGATTCATCTTTAACCACCCAGACCTCCTTGTGCAGAACAGGGACCAGCTCAGGCCAAATAGTAGGGAGGTCAATCAACATAGGGGTGAACAGGGCTAGCCCCATTTTTCTTCTCAGGTACCTATCTCAGGATCAGACAGCCTCAGAGAGTGGTAGGCGAGACGATCCCAGAACCAACCCTTGATGTCCAAAATGGGCTACGGGTAATCTGGAAACAAAGTGTTAACACTATGCATGCATCTAGAGGAAGGATTGTCTTTTCCCCTATGTAATGAACAAAGATATTGCTGATTTGCACAATAAGGCCTTAGTTACCTATTTTGTGGCACTGAAGAAGACCTGGAGAGAACTAAGTGTTGTGCGCTTTATGATTAATTCTCTAGCTGATTCATTTAATAACCCTCTTAACCCCTTGCCCCTATCCATATAAGAGTTGAGGAGCCCACAGACCCTTCAGAGGGCCCCACAGATCTATCCCTGAAGAACTGAGAGGTGGTGAGCTTACAGGTTAGGAGCTTTCACTGCCAAGGGCTCCCTGTCTGTGGGTTCTCGCTGGTCTCACTCAACACCAATACCACACACACCACTGCTCAGAAATCCACTTATACCTGCAATTAGCCAGCAAAGTTCCCAAGGGCACCCTCCGGCTATAGCATCTAAGCTCCTGAATCTCTCCATCCCTGAGTACCCTGTATGCTTGAGGATCTGCAGACTGCAGTGACTCTGTTCATCATAGCTTTGCACCAGGTTCATAAGAAACCCTCCTTGGTTCTCGTATAGATTTTGATCTATAGAGGCCAAACCACAGGGCTCTGGTTTCTCTTTCCTCCTGATCAAGGGGGCAGATAGAGCAGAGAGCAGACCCAAAGGAGATCCTCAGGTATTTGTGACTTCACACTGAAACCATGAAAGACATGAGCAAAGCATTTTTGAGTAACATTTTTTCCACAGTAAACCAGGTCAGAACAAACACAAGTCTGTCTATTCAGAAATACCGGAAGGAAAAATAGGTAAGTAGTCCAAAAGGAAGGGACAACAGACAGAAAGTTACTCACATTGAATTGAAGGGCATTGAGTTGTCCACACTTCATGTAGCATGGAGGAAAAGTTCATCTCTTCTTATGCAGTGTTTCCTTTGTTTGCTGTTGACCTTTAAGTGGGGTCTGTTCCCTTGGGGTGGACACTCAGGTTCCTGGGAGCTTGGTGTGCCCCAGGAGTGACCTCTCTGGGAGCAATTACCCACCTGGAGGTAAACAAGGGATCCTATGTGCATAGTCTCCAGGCTGAGACAGTACCTACATCCTGATGGATACAGAAATAGGTCTGAGTACCTAAAGCCACGGTGACCGACTCAGGATAACCTGAACCAGAGCTGATATTTTCTCTTTCAAGGCTGTCTCCCCCATGATGGCTCAGACAGGGCCCTTTAAACCGATCCCTGCAGGAAGATGGGCTTTCATTTTTCATAATCTTTTATTTTTTAATGGTCATGGTATTTTTTAAGTGTGTTTACTTTTAATCACTGTACATCTTTACAGAATACAAAAAGAGCTTCCTCTGTGTGAATATACTGTGTATTAATCCAGTTGAAGTTGTCCCCGTTCTTATCATTAACATATAATTTTTCATTTTTGTTCTTATTTAGAACAGTTTTAGGTTTACTCCCACCTAGTTTCTTCTATTATTAACATCTTACATTAGTACGGAATAGCTTTTATATCAAGGGAAATTCCTCTTTTTTCTTTATTTTTTTTTATTCATATATTAAATCACTATACATCATTTAGATTGCTAAGAGACTTTACCCAGAACTATATACACCTCAGTCCAGCCCAATTGAGACCACCATATACATCCTCGTCAACAGATAAGAAATCTTATCTGTGTCCCACAAGCGTCTTATTTCTCCATTTTCCCCCCAAATTTCCTATGCTCTTCCCCTCCCACACTGTCTATCCATTTTGTCTCTAGTGCCCATCACAATTTTTAATACTTTTATGTTCTCCAGTCTTTCATTACTTACCATAGAGTGAGGACAGTTGATATATGTTAAGTGGAGACATACAATGTCTCTCTTTCATAGCCTGACTTGCTTCACTCAGCAACAAATCTGACATATCTGTCCACGTTCTATCAAATTCTAGGGCCTTGTTGTTTTTATGGCTGAATAGTCAAGGGGAATTCTTGATCCATTATTATCAACTAAAGGGCATGATTTATTCATATTTCCTTAGTGTTCACCTAATATCCTTCTTCTGTCTGCAGTATATTCAGGTGTCTCCTTAGTCCCTTCTTGATTGTGGAAGTTTCTCAGACTTCCCTTGCTTTTGATGATCTTGATGATCTTGGTTTGGGGGAATATTGACCTAATATCTTATAGAATTCCACTTGATTAAAACTTGTTGATTTTTTCCTCTCGTTATTAAAGTTATGGGTTTGAGAGAAGACCACAACGAACTGTGCCATTTTCATCACATCATACCAGGGGTACCTACTGTCAACATGGTTTATTACGATTTATGTTGACCTTAAGAAGACATACTTTTCATTGGTTTTTAAGTGTCCATCCAAGTGCTGGGTGTCCCACAGTATCCATAAAGACATCTTCCTGACCTTGATAAAGCCAAGCTGGCAGGCTTGCCCCCAGCCCCTACCCCATGCCATATGAGACCTAGTGGTGAATGATGAGGCATAGTGAACTAATCATAGCTACCTCATTTCCCTGTATGGCCAAAAGGTCCACAACTGACAGATAAAGCATCTGTTGTTGGTTGTAGCATATGTCCATAAAAAAAAAATGAGAAGATAATATATACAGGAAAATTACCAATTTATCTTAGTGATCAATGGCATAAAATAAGAAATATATTAAAACTTGTCATTGCAAAAGAACTAGAGAAAGGACCATTGCTAATTTAAAGTGGTTCTTAACCTCACAAAAGAAATAACCACTGGGCACCTTCATTTTCCAGATCTAACATCTTTTAATTCAATCAATCAGTATACATTTTTAATTTTTGAACAATAATGACCTACTTCACATGACAGTAAATGTAATAAAGTTTTAGTGACTGAAGACGAACAATTCCTCTGATTTATTCAGATGAGATACAATCTTTAGCTATACCTGATTTTCCTAATTTACCACGCTATTTTTCCTAATGGGATTATGTTAGCCTATAGAGATAATTTGTCATCAAAGATCTCTGCAACACTGATTTAAGATGATCTCATGGTCAACAAGTATCCATAATTTGTAGCATATAGGCCTAATAGCCAAGCTAAGTGGGTAGTAAGAATCTGGTGGGCACCTGCCATAGCTGTGGAATTAATTAGCACGTTGAGGACTGTCATAGCTGTGCAATACTCTCTTCTATGGGGATTTTAAGTGTCAGGGAAGCCCACCAGAAAGACTCAACAGGATGCTGATTCACCCAACAACTGTCAATAAAGTACACCCTGTGAGGGGACCCTGTTTTCAGACTGTGGGAAACAAGATACGCAAATGAACTTCTCTGGTCCATGAGGCAGTTAAATACATTATGAAAATAAGAAGCTAAAAGGTTCTCTTGGGACGGCACCTGTAAGTGAGTTCAGAAAATGAAGGTACATCTCTTCCTGCAGAAAGAACCATAAACAAGGATGGATTTGGGGGACAGTGGCACTTGGACAACTTGGAGCAATGACTGATATTGGAGATCTAGCAGGAAGCACATCAAAGCTTGAAGGGAAAGTGCAGGCTATGTTTGGAGTTAGGAGAAGATACCCTAAGTGGGTCATGGGAATGGGGAGACTTGAGTTGATGGGGAAGTCACATCAGTGGAGATCACTGAGAGCCCAAAGACAGAGGTGACACAGGCTAGAGAAGAAAATAGTAAGAGACAGTGGGGAGTTGGCCCACACTGAGGATGGGGAAGTCCAACAGCTGAACCATTTGCTGCTCTCTCGCAGCAGACAGTAATTAAGCTCCCATGTCAGCAGATATAACAGAGAAGAATAGAGGAGGCTTCAGCTCTTGGAGATTGGAAGGGACTGAATGGCCTGAATCACCTGTCTCTATATCAGAAATAAATGCAGGCAGGACCAGCAGCTAGCGTAATGGCTATGTCGCAGGACTCCCATGTAGTCGACCACGGTTCAAGTCCCGGACCAAGTGGCTTAAAAAACTCACGCCAGGCATGTGTGTGTACGTGCCCAAGATCCCGAGAGGAGAATGGAGGAGAAGGGATTGCGGCGTGGCCATCCCCTCTGGGGGGTGATTTCTTGCCTTCTGTCTCTCTGTCTCTCTCTGTCTGTCTGGCGAGCGCACGCATCCTATGGCAAAAACCTCTCCCCCAAAAAAAGAAGTAAATGCAGGGCTGTTTCCCACCTTCCTCCCAGACCAGGCATTCTGGGCTAAGTGAGGAAGAGATTTGGAGGAAAACTGTGAAAGGGCACCATGACAGCAGCCCTGATCCCGCCCATGGATATACAGAGGGACACCAACAGATAGGATAAGGCAAGGCCATATCTTTGTCCATAAAACAAACTCCAACATATTTAAAAGGGTTGAAATCATGCAAAGTATATTCCCTAACCACAATGGAATAAAATTGGGAAGAAGTTTGGGGAACTCAAAAATAAATGGAAATGAAATCACACACTCCTAAATAACCAATGAGTTAAAAAAAAAAAAAAAAGTAGAAGGAAAATGAGAAAATTTTAAGAAAATAACAAAAAAGATTAACACAGCATACCAAAACTTACAGGAGGCAACTAAGCAGTGTTCAAATGGAAATTGATAACCATCAATGCCAAAGTTGAAAAGAGAAGTTAAAAAATAATGCTTTACTTTAATGCACTGAAAAAAGAGGAGTAAACTAAACCTAAAAGAAACATAAAGAAGGAAATAATAAGAGTAATAGCAAAAATTATTGAGTGTTGGCAGGGGTGTGGTGAAAGGGCAACTCTCTTAAACTGCTGGTGTGAATGTAAATTAGTCCAGCCACTGTGGAGAATAATTTAGAGATTCCTCAAAAATCTACAAATAGAACCACCATATGATTCAGCAATCCCACTCCTTGATATCTATCCAAAGGACAAAAGAATTCTTCATCGGAAAAGTGCTTGCACATCAATGTTTATTGCTGCACTATTCACAATTGCTAAGACATGGAACCAACCCAAATGCCAACGAACAGATGAATGGATTGAAAAACTTTGGCACATATACTCTATGGAATACTATTCAGCCATAAAGAACAACAAAACCCTGGTTTTTGACAGAAAGTGGAAGAATATCGAAGATTTGCTGCTGAGAGAAGCAAGCCAGGCTATGAAGCAGAGACATTGTATGTCCGCACTTAATATATACCGAGTGTCCGCCCTCTATGACTGAAAATGATTGACCAAAGGATAAACAAACACAATAAATGGGTGTAAATACCAGATATAATGTGTGTGGAAGAGTAGGGCCTGAAGACGTACTTTTAGAAGAAAAATATGAAGGCAAAGCATTAATGGGACAGAGGAATGTGGTGAAGATATTTTATAGTTTAATCAACTGGACTAGGGAGAAATGTTCATATATTGAAATATTCACTTTGTAAGCTACAAAAGGTAATTGAATGTATAAAAAAATGAAATAAAAAAACTATTGAGCCAGAGAATAGAAAATCACTAGAGAAAGTTAACAAAAAATAAAAACCTGGTTCTTCAAAAAGATCAACAAATTTACAAACTTTTAGCCACATTGACCAAGAAAAAAAAGAGTTTTCAAATTACCAAAATCAGAAAGAGGGAACATTACTACCAACTTTACATAAATACAAAGGATCCTTACAAAGGAATACTGTGAATATTTGCATGCCAATAAATTAGACAACTTAGATCAAGTGGACAAATTCCTAGAAAAATATACAAAATTCCACAATGAATTTTTTTAAAGAATTATTTTATTTTACTTTATTCATTATTATTATCATTATTACTTTCCAGTTTGATCAGAGAGAGACAGAGAGAGGAAGTGAGAAAGCAAGCCACCAGGTCTGAGACTTGAACCGTGGTCGACCATGTGGGAGTCCAGCGCCTTTAACCACCATGCCACTTGCCGGCCCCCACAAGGGATTTTTAAGACACATAACAAGTAAAGAGATTGATTTTGTAGTAAAAGCAAAAACAGCAGCAACAACAGACTGCACACAATGAAATGCCCAAGCCATGGATTTACTGGTTAATTCTTTCAAACATTAGTGAAAAATTAATATAAACTCTTCTTTCAAAATAGAAAGGAAAGAAGGGATAACAGGTTTCAGTTCATTCTTTAAAACTGGTATTCCCCTTGGGGGACCAGCAGTTAGCCTAATGGCTATGTCGCTGGACTCCCACGAAGTCGACCGTGGTTTGCGTCCCAGACACGGTGGCTTAAAACTCACGCCAGGCACATGTGCATGCGTGCCCAAGATGCCAAGAGGAGAATGGAGGAGAAGGGATTGCGGCATGGCCATCCCCCCTGGGGAGTGATTCCTTGCTTTCTGTCTCTCTGTCACTCTCTGTCTGGCGAGTGCACACACCCTATAGCAAAAACCTCTCCAAAAAAGAAAAAGAAAAAAAAAAAAAAAAAAAAAAAAAAAAAAAAAAAAAAAAAAAAAAAAAACTGGTATTGCCCTAATAAGGATATCACTAGAGAAAGCTATAGACCAATATCTCTTAATTGTAAACCAGTTTCAACAGCAAAAAAATAGGGTTATATACTATGACCAAATAAGATTTGTTCTAGAAATCCAGGTTTGTTTAACATTCTAATGTCAATGTAATGCTCCACATCAGTAGAATAAAAAACAAGAACCATCTCAGTACATGGGGAAGATCTGGACACCATTCAAGCTACCAGCATTGCCAGACACCAGACTGCCTGTGACTGCAGCATCTAATGGCCTGGACCCGTGGCTCATCATCCTTCTCACCCCCCAACTTGCCTTGGAATCTCAGGTTTGTGTCTTTGGACTTTAAGATGAACTTGTGCCCCTCCCCACCCCATCAAGAGACCGTTCAGGCTAGCATCATTGCCGGACACCAGGCTGCCTGTGGATGCAGACCCTAACGGCCAGTACCATGGCTCTGTGGCTCATCTCACCAACTGCCACTCACCTTGGGACTCTCAGAACTTTGTGTTTTGAAAAGCGCACGGCACGTTGTATTTTCTTTGCTCCTGAGGTGAAGCTTATTAGTGTAGTTGGAAGCTCACCACTTTTTAGATACAGAAAGAATTTTGATTTTCCCAGGATCTGTGACAACAGTGCAGGATACTGTTGAGCAACACAGAGGAAGACCAGAAGAGAGATTGTTAATTTTCTACTCCCGCACACCTTTGAACACTCAAAGGTACCTTGAATAAGTTAATAAGAAACGTATAGGTCACCAGATGACTAGGAACAATCACAGAAGCACAAGAAATATGAGTAACCAACAAAATGTCTCTCCGCCAAAGGAAAATGTCAATCCCACATCACCCACAAACAATACAATGGATGTTGTGGACATGTTGGACAAGCAATTCAGAATATTTATAGTGACCAAACTACTAACTGAGATGCAAGAGAAAAGAGACAATGTGCTCTAGGAGATAAGGAAGTCCTTTCATGATTTGAAAGAAGAAATAGACACCTTACAAAAGAATCAGATAGAACTGTTAGGGATAAAGAATGTGATACAGGAAATAAAAACCTCCCTGAAAAGTATTAAAAGTAGATCAGATCACACAGGAGATCAAATCTCAAGTGTAGAAGACAAAACATTTTACCTAGAAAAAAATATCAAGATTGAGAAAACAACCAAGAAAAATGAGGATAATATATGAGGAATACTGGATACCATCAAGCAACCCAACATTGGATAATTGGTATCTCAGAAGAGGAAGAAAATAATAAGAGCATTGATAATCTATTCCATGAAAACCTGGAAGAAAACTTTTCAAACCTAGAAAGGCACTTAAATATCCAGACCCAAGAAATACATAGGACCCCAAATAGAATCAACCCAAGAAGGTCCTCTCCAAGGCACATCATAGCCAGATTGGCAAAAACTACTGACAAAGACAAGATACTAAAGTTGGCAAGAGGGAAACGTCAAGTTACTTACAAAGGTCACACCATCAGACTAACATCACACCTCTCAACGGAAACGATGCAGGCAAGAAAAGATTGGGGCAATATAGTCAAAGTGTTGAATGAAAAACAATTTCAACCAAGAGTACTATACCTGGCAAGATTATCTTTCATATGGGAAGAAAAGAGAGAAAACATTCTTAAGTAAACAAAACCTGAAAGAGTTTACCAACTCCAGACCAGCTCTTCAAGAGGTTCTGTAGGGAGTTCTATGCCAGGAAAACTAAAAAGTCAGGTGGACAGGCTTTTCCTTTTTCCGCCATCTTGGAGCCTGTGGAGGCCTGCTGGGAACAGGACTTCTAAAAGGCAACTATGTCTGGAAGGCTGTGGTCCAAGGCCATTTTTGCTGGCTATAAGCGGGGTCTCAGGAACCAAAGGGAGCACACAGCTCTTCTTAAAATTGAAGGTGTTTATGCACGAGATGAAACGGAATTCTATTTAGGCAAGAGGTGTGCCTATGTGTACAAAGCAAAAAACAACACAGTGACTCCTGGTGGCAAACCAAATAAAACCAGAGTAATCTGGGGAAAGGTTACCCGAGCCCATGGAAACAGTGGCATGGTTCGAGCCAAATTCCGAAGCAACCTTCCTGCTAAGGCTATTGGACACAGAATCCGTGTGATGCTGTACCCCTCAAGGATTTAAAATAATGAAATGTAAATGAATAAAAATGGATTTGTGTTGAAAAAAAAAAAAAAGTCAGGTGGACAGTTATAAGAGAAGAACAACAACAAAAATAAATAAATAAATAAATAAAATAAAATAAAATAAAATGGCTTACTTAATGATATGAACAGGTCTAGAAATACCGATAATAACATTGAATGTTAATGGATTAAATTCTCCAATTAAGAGACACAGACTGGCTGAATAGATAGAAAAACAGAAACCCTCTATCTGTTGCCTACAAGAAATGCACCTCATGGATAAAGACATACATAGACTAAAAGTGAAGGGCTGGAAAAAGATATTCCATGCAAGTGGAAATCAAAAAAGGGCTGGTGTTACAATATTGATTTCAGACAAAATAGGCTTCGAGACAAAGAAGGGCATTATATAATAGTAAACAGGTTAATTTAGCAAGAAGACGTAACACTTATTAATATGTATGTACCCAACACAGGAGCATCTAAATATGTGAAGGAAAGACCACTGGAGTTAAAGGGAGAGATAGGGAACAACAATATAATTTGGAGGGATCTCAACACCTCATTATCTCCTTTAGACAGATCTTCTAGACCAAAAATAAGCAGAGAGATACAGGACCTAATCTATACTATCAAATGGGATTAATAGATATAATACGGTATAACTTTCCACCATAAGTCCACAACATACATCTTTTTCTCACGCAGACGTGGAATCTTTTCAAAGATTGACCATATGTTAGGACACAAATCAAGCCTTTACAGATTCAAAGGCACACAAACTATATCAAGCAACTTCTCTGACCATGAAGGAATTAAACTCAATGTTAATTTCAAGAAACACCCTCAAAAATACACAAACTCATGGAAATTGAACAACCTACTTCTGAATGACTTCTTAACTACTGAAGAAATTATGTCTGAAATCAAAAAATTTATGGAAACAAATGAAATGAGTACATAAGTTTCCATAATCTATGGGACATGGAAAAAGCACTCATAAAAGAAAAATTCATAGCAATTAGTGCACACAAGAAAAAGATGGAAAAGTGGCAAGTAGATAACCTAACATCATGCCTCAGGGAATTAGGGAAAAAATGCCAGGCAAAAAGAAATAATAAAGATTCGATCAATATGTAACCCAATGTAATATAAAGAAGACTATGATTATAATAAATAAATAAATAAATAAATAAATAAATAAATAAAAAGATTGGATCAGAAATAAATAACATAAAAAAACAAATGAACCATTCAGAAAATAAATGAAAGCAAAAGCTGGTTCTTTGAAAAGATTAACAAGATCCGCACACCATTAGCTAGACTGGTAAAGAAGAAGAAAGAAAGAAACCAGATTAATCAAATAAATGATAAAACAGGCAACATTACAATAGACATAACAGAAATACAAAATTTCATTAGAAGATACTATGAGCGACTATTTGCCAACAAACAAGAGAACAAGGAGTAGATGGACAAATTCCTGGATACATATAATCTACCAAAATTGAATCAGGAGGAAATAGAAAACCTGAATAGACCCATAACACTCCATGAGATTTAATCAGTAATAAATAATCTCCCGACAAAGAAAAGCCCAGGTCCAGATGGCTTCACTTCTGAATTCTACAAAACATTTAAGGAAGAGTTAATCGCTATCCTACTCAAACTATTTCTAAAGATTCAAAAAAAAAAAAAAAAGGAAACCTTCCAAATTCATTTTATGAAACTTCAATCATTCTCATTCCCAAAACATATAAGGACATGACAAAAAAGGAAAACTAGAGACCAATATCGTTGATGAATATAGATGCAAAAATTCTCGAGATACTTGCAAATCATATCCAACAACATATAACAAAGATTATTCATCACAACCAGGTAGACTTTATTCCAGGAATGCAAGGGCGGTTCAACATATGCAAAACCATAAATATAATACACCATATTAACAGAAAGAAAGATAAAAACCATATGATCATTTCAACTGATGCAGAGAAAGCATTTGATAAAATATGAGATCCTTTCAAGATTAAGATTCTCAGTAAGATTAGTACAGACAGGTCATTTCTCAACACAATAAATAGCCATATATGAAAAAACCTATAGCTAATATTATACTGAATGGGGAAAAGCTAAAAGCTTTTCAACTCAAAACTATTACTAGACAAGGCTGCCCCCTTTCTCCACTGCTCTTAATATAGTGCTGGAAGTCTTAGCTAATGCAGTCAAAAAGAGAAAAATATAAACGGTATTCAAATAGGCAAAGAAAGTTAAGAATATCTTTATTCACAGATGACATGATGGTATATTTAGAAAACCCAAAGGTTTCCATGAGAAAACTTCTCGGAATAATAAATGAATACAATAAAGTGGCAGGATACAAAATCAACATCCAGAAATCTATAGCATTTCTATATATGAACAACAAGTTGAACAAAGTAGAGCTGAAGAAAGGAATCCCTTTTACTGTAGACAAAAAATGTATAAGATACCTAGGGATAAACCTAACTAAGGAATTCAAATGTCTTTACAGAGAAAACCATGAAAACCTTTCAAAAGATATTGAAAAAGACATACAAAAGTGGAAGGACATCCCATGTTCCTGGGTTGAAAGAATTAACATAATCAAACTGGCAATTCTACCCAAATTAATCTACATATTTAACGCAATTCCAATCAGAATACCAAAGATATTCTTCACAGATCTAGAAAAAAATAATCATAGAATTTGTCTGGAATCATATAAGACCTCGTATCACCAAAGCAATCCTGTGGAAGAAGAGTGGAGTGAGTGGCACATAACTCCCTGAACTCAAGATTTACTCTAAAGTTGTGATGATCAAAATAACATGGTATTGGCATAAAACAGACAGGTACACCAATGGAATAGAATAGAGACCCCAGAAATAAAACCCAAAGCACTGAGTCAACTGAGTTTTGACAAAGGATACCAGTCAAACCACTGGGAAAAGGAAAACCTCTTTAGTAACTAGTGGTGGAAAAACTTGGTATTGAGACCAGCAGTTAGAGTAATGGCTATGTCGCTGGACTCCCATGTAGTCGACCCTGGTTCGAGTCCCAGACCCAGTAGCGTAAACTCACGCCAGGCATCTGTGTGTGTGTGTGTCTGTGTGTGTGTGTGTGTGTGTGTGTGTCCAAGATCCGGAGAGGAGAATGGAGGAGAAGGGATTGTGGTGTGGCCATCCCCCTGGGGGGTGATTTCTCACTTTCTGTCTCTCTCTGTCCTTCTGGCAAGCACATGTGCCCTATAGCAAAAACCTCTCCAAAAAAATAAATAAAAAAAAAAACTCGGTATCTACCTGCAGAAAGATGAAACTGAACCCCCATCTTTCACCATTAACAAAAGTCAACTCAAAATGTATTAAAGATCTGAACCTAAGACCTCAAACTATAAAACTACTGGTGGAAAATACTGGGGAAACTATGGGAGGCATTGGGGTAGGCAAAAAACTTCTTTTTTTTAAAATTTCTGAACATCATTTTTTATTCAGCAATAAATTTTTTTTAGTTTTTTTTATTATCATCATAATCTTGTTTATATTACATTGGATTGCATATAACTTTACAGTGTATTACATTGCTTTTTCAAAAGGGAATGCCATGCATGTCAGTCAATACAGAGACATTAATCTCCCCACTTCATCATTCAATATCTTTTCAATATTTTTCCCAATCATTATTATTATTATTCTAATTATTTTTTTAAACAGTCAATCACTATTTCTCATTTTTCTTGTAAAAAGACTTTACCTATCATGAAATAATTCTCAGGCCAATCCAGTTGAGAATACTATACATGACATCAACAACAGGTAATAAGCCATATCTGTTTCCAACTAACTTACTGCCTCTCTATTTGTTCTCTTGCTATCTTTCTAAGACTCCCAAAGCACAGGCAATAATCCCTTAAAAAGACAAGTGGGACTATAACAGACTAAGAAGTTTCTGCTCAGCAAAGGACACAGTAACAAGTGTGAACCGACGACCCTAAAAATGGGAGAATATTTTTGTAAAATATGCCTCAGAAAAGGGACTGCTAACCAAACTACACAGAGAACTGAAGCGACTTACTCAAAAAAAAAAAAAAAAGAATATTAACCCAATTAAAAGATGGGAAAATGAGCTAAACAAAAAGACATATGAACAGCCAAAAAGTATATGAGGAAATACTCAACATCCCTCATCATAGGGGAGATGCAGATTAAAAGCACAATGAGATACCACCTAACCCCTGTCAAAATGGTGAAGACAAAAAATATAAAAAGTGATAAGTGTTGGCAGGGATGTGGTGAAAGGGGAACCTTCCTACACTGTTGGTGGGAATGTAAACTGGTTCAGCCACTGTAAAGACCAATATGGAAGTTCCTCAAAGATCTACAAATAGAACTGCCATTTGATCCAGCAATCCCACTTCTAAGTATCTATCCAAAGGACAGAAGAATGCTAAGTCAGAAAAGCACTTGCACATCAATGCCTATTACACCCATTTCTTGGCATCTACCCAAAGGACAGAAGAATTTCTCATTGGAAAAGTGCTTGCACATCGATGTTTATTACTGCACTTTTCACGATTGCTAAGACATGGAACCAACCCAAATGTCCCCATACGGATGAATGGATTGAAAAACTGTGACACATATACTCTATGGAATACTATTCAGCCATTAAGAACAACAAAACCCTGACTTTTGACGGAAAGTGGAAGAATATGGAAGATTTACTGCTGAGTGAAGCAAGCCAGGCTATGAAGGAGAGACACTGTATGTCCCCATTTAATATATACCGAATGTCCGCACTCTAAAACTGAAACTGACGGACTAAAGGATGTACAAACAGAAGAGGTAGATGTGAATGCCAGATGTGGTGTGTGTGGAGGAGTGGGGCATGGGGAAGAACATTTGGAGGAGGGATACAAAGACAGCATTGTTGAGACAGGGAGGTAGTGTTGTTATATTTTGATCAACTCGACCAGGGAGAAATGTTCATATATTGAAATGATCACCTTGTAAGCTAAATAATGCAATTGAATGTATTAAAAAAAATGTAAATAAAAAAATTAAAAACAAATAAATAAATAATAAAAAAATTAAAATAAATAAACGCATGAAGTTAAATAAAATAATTCTAAAAAAATGACATTGCCTATGCTGTATATAGTTATTCTAGAAAGATCCAAGAAAAACCAGTAAAACAAAATTAATGGTACACATCATAACGGGATGTTTATTGTGGAAACTATAAATATGTTTTTAGCTTTGATTTCACTATCACACACTGTATGCCTGCTTTGATAAAAAATAACCAAATAGAGGACCAGCAGGTGGAATGTTTGTTAAGGAAGTGGACACTCCCACATAGTTGACCATAGTTAAAGTCCCAGACTGGGTGGTTTGCTTTCTCACTTTCTCTCTCTGTCTGTCTCTCTCTGATCAAATAAAAATAAATAAATAAATAAATAATGTTTATTACAGCATTATTCATGATCGCTAAGACATGGAATCCACCCAAATATTCACAAATAGATGAATGGATTGAAAAAAATATGTGGCTAATATACTCTATAGAATGGTATTTAGCCATAAAAAAAAGTAAGATCCTGGCATTTGATAGAAAGTGGTCAGATATGGAGGATCTATTGCTGAGTGAAGAAAGTCAGGATATGACAGAAAAATAGTGTACGTATCCACTTACTATATACCGACTATCTGTACTTTACGGTAGATATCGAAATATTGGAGGACATAAAAGCAGCGAAAATACTTAGGGATGCTGAAGACAGTGTGGAACAGTGTGGGAAAGGGAAGAGTATAGAGAAGGATAGCAAGAGAACAAATTAAGAGGCATGACATTAGTGGGACACAGAAATGGTTTATTATCTGTTGATGATAACATGTATAGTACTCTCAACTGAACTAGTCTGAGAAGTATTTCATGTTGGGTAAATTCTTTTTTTTTTCATTCTTTTTACAAGCAAAATGATATATAGTGATTGAATGTTTAAAAAATAATGATAATTCTTAAATAAGACTCCCAAAGCACAGGCAATAATCCCTAAAATAGACAAGTGGGACTATATCAGACTAAGAAGTTTCTGCACAGCAAAGGACATAGTAACAAATGTGAATCGACAACCCTCAGAATGGGAAAATATTTTTGTTAAATATGCCTCAGACAAGGGACTGATAACCAGAATAAACAGGGAACTCAAGTGCCTTATGTGAAAAAAAAAATGATTAACCCAATTAAAAGATGGGAAAATGAGCTGAACAAAAATCTCTCTAAGGAAGACATACGAACAGCCAAAAAGCATATGAGGAAATGCTCAACATCACTCATCATAAGGGAGATGCAGATAAAAAACACAATGAGATAACACCTAACCCCTGTCATAATGGTAAAGATTAAGAATATAAAAAGTGATGTGTTGGTGGGGATATGGTGAAAAGGGACCCCTCCTACACTGTTGGTGGGAATGTAAACTGGTTCAACCACTGTGGAGAACAATATGGAGGTTCCTCAAAGATCTACAAATAGAACTACCGTTTGATCCAGCAATCCCACTTCTGGGTATCTACCCAAAGGACAGGAGAACACTCAGTCAGAAAAGTGCTTGCACATCAATGTTTATTGCAGCATTATTCACGATCGCCAAGACATGGAACCAACCTAAATGTCCACAAACTGATGAATGGGTTGGAAAAGTGTGGTATATGTACTCTATGGAATACTACTCAGCCATAAAAAATAACAAGACCCTGGCATTTGATAGAAAGTGGTCAGATATGGAGGCTCTATTGCTGAGTGAAGTAAGCCAGGCTATGAAAGAAAGATAGTGTATGTATCCACTTAATATATACTGACTATCCACACTCTATGGAAAAGAGCGAAATATTGGAGGACATAAAAGCAGTGAAAGTACTTAACGAGAATAAGACAGTGTGGAAGGGGAGGTGAAGAGAAGAGGATAGAGAAAGATAGCAAGAGAACAAATAGAGAGGCAGTACGTTGTGGGAAACAGATATGGCTTATTACCTGTTGATGATGACATGTATAGTATTCTCAACTGGATTGATCTGAGAAGTATTTCATGATTGGTAAAGTCTTTTTACAAGAAAAATGAGAAATAGTGATTGACTGTTTAAAAAATAATTAAAATAATAATAATAATGATTGGGAAAAACATTGAAAAGATATTGAATGATGAAGTGGGGACATTAATGTCTCTGTATTGACTGACATGCATGGCATTCCCTTTTGAAAAAGCAATGTAATACACTGTAAAGTTATATGTAATCCAGTGTAATACAAAGAAGACTATGATGATAATAAAATAAATAAATAAAAATTAGAAAAAAAAGAAATAGAACATGGACCAGCAAAAAAAATAATAATAATAAAAATAATGATAATAATCTGGGAAAAAAATGATGAAAAGCTATTTGATGATGATGATGTGGATAGTAATGTCTTTGTCTTGACTGATATGCAAGGTATTCCTTCAGAAAAACAAATGGAATACACTGTAAAGATATATGTGATTCAATGTAATATAAACAATTTATTGATAATAAATAAGAAACAAAATTTTTTTAAAAGAAAAAATTTTAAAACTAAATGTTTCAAATAAATTTTAAATGTTTAGCCAAATTTCCGTCCAGAAAAAAAAGGAGAAGTATAAGGGGGATGGGCACCGTAGCCTAATGGTTAAGGAAACCAGATCCACATGGCCAAATTATAGTTTGAGTACTGACACCAGCTACTTGAACATGCTGCATGTATTCATGCCTAAAATTCCAACATAATGAAGGAGAAAGGATTGCAGCATGACCACACCCCATTGAAAGGTAATTTCTCATCCTCTCTGTCTGTCTGTCTCTTTCTATCAAGCACATGCACCCCCGGCAATTTAAAAAAAAAAGAATTAAGAAATGTATTCATGTTTTCAGCTTGCTTTGAAATTCACAGAATAAGATAAATAGGTGGGCAAACACATGGATAGATGATAAGTAAAGCAAATTTACTAACAAGTTAACAGTAGAATGTAGGTAATAGGGTACATAAGTATTCACTGCAAACTTCTGTCAACATTACTCTATGAGTGTAACCTTTCATTAAAAAAATATGAAGATTATAAATCTAGATAAAGGGTAGAAAACAAATGTCAAGAATTTATGTGGGAGATGGTGCGGATGATATTGAGTTATCTAATAAGGATGCTACAGCATCAGGAGTATGAAAGATAGCAATATCATCATACCTGACAGGTGTTGATGTTAAATCAATATGATTTGAGGATGTTTGGAGACAGCAGCTACAAAAAAGGATCAAAGTGTTGTCAATAACTGCGGCTCTTGCAGCTGAATGAGGCTGAAGGGTTCAAGATAATGCCTTTGGCCTGAGTGGGGTCCTTGGAGAACTTCCAGATACCTATGATAGCTAGGTATTATTTTTTTCACATTATTTATTATTTTTTTGTATATACTTTCAATCATATTGTTTGGTTTACAATGAGACCATTTTGATATGTGAACATTTCTGAGGTAGTTACAACAATGGTTTGGAATTCAGAGGAGAAGCATGGGTGGCTGCTATGCATTTGGATATCATTGGCAAATATCAGTGATAAATGTAGCATTTCAAATAGCCATGGAAGTAACCTGGAGGATCAAAGAGAGTCTTGAATGAATCTGTTAAGAATATCAACATTTCAGTTGATTCCATGTTCAAGAACAAATTAATGGATTGAAAAAAGTGTGGCATATATACACTATGGAATACTACTCAGCTATTAAAAAATATGAGACCCTGGCATTTAATAGAAAGTGAAAGAATGCAGAATATTTAATGCTAAGTGAAGCAAGCCAGACCATGAAAGAAAGACATTATATGTCCCCACTTAAAATATACCAAATATCTGCACTCTATAGCAGAAACTGAAGGATTGGAAGGTATAAAAGCAGGGAGAATAATGGTGGATACCAGTAGAAGGAGGATAAGAAATGGAGGGGAATAGAAAATGAGGGAGAAGAGTAGGAGGGGGAATCAAGGGGGGAAAACAAAATGGACACAAAAATGAAAAGCTATCTATTGATGACAATATGTTGATAATTTCGGTGACTGGACTAACATACAGGGTATCTATGCTGGAAAATTCCTTTTCAATGCTGTAGAGATACACAGAAATTGAATGTAAAAAAAAAAAAAAAAAAAAAAAAAGAATATCAACATTTACATTCTAGGAGCAGAGATAAGACAGTAATAAGGAGATCAGGAAGGAAATGAACCCATGAAAATTATTCTGCAAGAGCTTCTGTCCAAACTAAGCAACCAAAATAAATTCTTCTTGCTATTGTAAAGCTTCTTGGTTAAAGAATGGTGCTGCTCATTTCCTCTTTCTTTTTCTTAGAGAGATATTTTTGTTATAGGGCATGTGCACTCGCCAGACAGACAGAGAGAAAGCGAGAAATCACCCCCCAGGGATATGGCCATACTACAATCCCTTCCACTCCATTCTCCCCTTGAGATTTTTGGCATGCATGCACACACACAGTTCAGGACCCAAAGCACCGTTGACTACGTGGGAGTCCAGAGACGTAAACATTACATCATCTGCTGGCCCAAGTGGTGCTCTTTTCTTAAAGGAAATAAATAAAATCACACATCTTTCTGCCACTTACTAAAAAGAAAGGCTGGATTAAAAATATTTCTCAACTCTTGATTGTGCCAAAACTGAAAGCTCACACTGAGGAGCAGAAGTTGTGTTATCCATGACCACAAGAGGAGTTGGCTAGAGAGTCAGCGTCTGGGTAATTTTCTCCAATGCAGAATAGCAAGAAACCATTCCCCTTCCCAAACACACATACACACACGCACACACACACACACACACACACACATATACACACACACACACAATGAAAATGTACCATGCAGCATGCATGACGGGCCTATCTGAATCTCGGCTCTCATGGGAACCTCAACCCGTTTTTCTACTCTAAAAGAGGAGGTGGCCAGCAGCACCTCACATGTGCTTGCCTTGAACATCTGTTCAGTGCATGTGCTGATGAAAACTGGTCAGTCAGACGCAGGAGGAGAGGAGAGACGAGTGGACACTGCTGGGCTCCTGCTTTCCAGCTTGCTATTGGCTTTCCCTTGCTTCCTGACAGCATCTACCTCAGGGCCTTGAGATGCTTGAAGTTCCATGTTGAAAATTGGCAGCTCCACTGGGAAGCAGTGGAGATTATCACTTATCATATTATCTTATTATCCTTTGATACTTGCATCAGATATCAGATTCCCAAAGTCATGTGTTGAAATTAGCTGATTAATATCTGAAATAATCCACACCAGCCACTTTACTTCCTTTACCAAACACACAGAAACACTTTTCTGAGGGCTACTTTGACGTCTTTGTTCCGCAGAGAGTAGATGAGGGGGTTCAGGGTGGGGCTGACTGCCGTGTATAGCACTGCCACCACTTTGCCGTTTTCCAAGGAGGAGCCTGAGCCTGGGAGGATGTAGGTATAGATGACCGTGGAGTAGTACATGCAGACCACCATCAGGTGGGAAGAGCAGGTGGAGAAAGCGCGCCGCTTGCCCTCTGCTGAGCGGATGCGCAGGATGCTGGTGATGATGCAGCCATAGGATGCCATGGTCAGGAGGAAGTTGACCACTCCAAAATAAATGTCTGCAATGACTATCATGATGTTGTTCAGAGTTGTTGGGCTGCAGGACAACAGCAACAGAGTAGGGACTTCACATAGAAAGTGACTGACATGACGCGGGCCACAAAAACTAAGCTGTGCCATCAGCCCCGTGTGCACAGACGTACTTACAGCACTGACCACCCACACGCTGCCCACTAGCAGGATGCACAGAGGCCAGCTCATCCACGTGCTGTAGTGCAATGGACGGCAAATGGCCACGTAGCGGTCATAGGCCATGACTGTGAGCAGCAGCAGCTCGGCCCCCAGAAACCATGTCAGGAAAAAGAGCTGGGTCATACAGCCCTGGTAGGAGATGGTGCTACCTTTGACTGCCAAGCCCTCCAACAGTTTGGGGAGAACAGTAGATGTGCAGACAATGTCTAAAAGGGCCAAGTTGGTGAGAAAAAAGTACATTGGGGTATGAAGGCCTGGGTTCAAGCTGATGGCGGTCACAATGAGAATGTTTCCTGCAAGAGCCATTAGGTAAAGAAGGAAGAAAAAGGTCCAAAATAAGGCCTGGAGCTGAGGGTCTTCAGAGAAACCCTGCAGGACAAACTCAGTGACAGCTGTGTGGTTGTTTGCTGCCATTCAGCTAGTGAACCCCTTGGAGATCACTGGGACATGGCCAGAACTTGGCAGAGGAGTCACAGGGAAGATGGGATGACCAGTCCTCTGGCACGATGTACGACTGAGAATCTGAGGAAAGTTTGTTGTGGTGACTTTGCCACAGAAAGCATACAATGAGGATGTTAATGTCAGTACCTGCACCCAGGGAGACAGAGCAATGGCCCTTCACTCTGCATTGGAGTTATGGAGCCCTGCAGGCTCTTTGACCCCAGGACAGCATTACCTGACTATTTGCAGTGGGCCAGCATCCCTTAGGAAATTACAAGAAGTATGGCATCAACCTCTACTTACTTTCACTTTTAACACTTCTTTCATTATCCTGAGATGTTTAAGCTCACTGTGTATATCAGTGCTCAGCCAGTCAGGGTTTGTGGAGGCCAAGTCAGCCACTCAGGAAAAAGATTCTGGGTTCCTGAAAAGAAAAACCATTCCGTAGGGTTGAGCCAGGCCTCACAAAGAGAACATGGCTTCAAGGACACCATGGAGTTTTCACCTGCAGAAGTTAAGAAGAGAGTACACTCTCTGAGGGGAGAGATGTGCTCAGTGCTCAGGGAATAGAAGAGGAGTGTTAAAGAGGAGAGAGCAGTGCAAGCACAGCCAGACTGTTGCTAGGGCACCAGAGGGCTCTGGCTTCTGGGGACAGGCACCTTCAGCTGTGGGATTTTAGCTGTGGATTGATCTGGCAAAAGCTCGTTAAGGAAAACCGCAACTGCCCAGCCCTGCCTCCACCGTGATGGGGCCCAGATCCCTGTGAAATGGGCAGAGGAGTAGGTCATTCAGCTAATGGTTCTACCTCACCCTCTTTTCCTGAGCTGGTGGTTCAGTAGTCTATTCTCTCAGTGGATTTCAGGCTGTACCTGAGTTGGGAATAATAGCAAAGAAAGGCATAGATCCAGCTTCAGTCCAGGCCCTGACCTCCTAGCACACACATATACCCAACTCCCAGGCCTGCTCCCCTATCCCTATCCAACTTTCACATCTGTCCCATGATTCATCTTTAACCACCCAGACCTCTTTGGTCAGATCAAGGACCAGTTCAGGCCAAATAGTAGGGAGGTCAATCAACATAGGGGTGAACAGGGCTAGCCCCATTTTTCTTCTCAGAACCAAACAGCCTCAGAGAGTGGTAGGCGAGACAATCCCAGAACCCACCCTTGATGTCCAAAATGGGCTACGGGTAATCTGAAAACAAAGTGTTAACACTATGCATGCATCTAAAGGAAGGATTGTCTTTTCCCCTATGTAATGAACAAAGATATTGCTGATTTGCACAATAAGGCCTTAGTTACCTATTTTGTGGCACTGAAGAAGACCTGGAGAGAACTAAGTGTTGTGGGCTTTATGATCGATTCTCTAGCTGGCTCATTTAATAACCCTCTTAACCCTTTGCCCCCATCCATATAAGAGTTGAGGAGCCCACAGACCCTTCAGAGGGCCCCACAGATCTATCCCTGAAGAACTGAGAGGTGCTGAACTTGCAGGTCAAGAGCTTTCACTGCCAAGGGCTCCCTGTCTGTGGGTTCTCGCTGGTCTCACTCAACACCAAAACCACACACACCACTGCTCAGAAATCCACTTATACCTGCAATTAGCCAGCAAAGTTCCCAAGGGCACCCTCTGGCTATAGCATCTAAGCTCCTGAATCTCTCCCTCCCTGAGTACCCTGTATGCTTGAGGATCTGCAGACTGCAGTGACTCTGTTCATCATAGCTTTGCACCAGGCTCATAAGAAACCCTCCTTGGTTCTCTTATAGATTTTGATCTATAGATTGGTTCTCTTATAGATTTTGATCTATAGAGGCCAAACCACAGGGCTCTGGTTTCTCTTTCCTCCTGATCAAGGGGGCAGATAGAGCAGAGAGCAGACCCAAGGGAGGTCCTCAGGCATTTGTGACTTCACACTGAAACCATGAAAGACATGAGCAAAGCATTTTTGAGTAACATTTTTTCCACAGTAAACCAGGTCAGTACAAACACAAGTCTGTCTTTTCAGAAACACCGGAAGGAAAAATAGGTAAGTAGTCTAAAAGGAAGGGACAACAGACAGAAAGTTACTCACATTGAATTGAAGGGCATGGCCCTGACCTTTCTTATTTAAAAATGAGTTGTCCACACTTCATGTAGCATGGAGGAAAAGTTCGTCTCTTCTTATGCAGTGTTTCCTTTGTTTGCTGTTGACCTTTAAGTGGGGTCTGTTCCCTTGGGGTGGACACTCAGGTTCCTGGGAGCTTGGTGTGCCCCAGGAGTGGCCTCTCTGGGAGCAATTACCCACCTGGAGGTAAACAAGGGACCCTGTGTGCATAGTCTCCAGGCTGAGACAGTACCTACATCCTGATGGATACATAAATAGGCCTGAGTACCCAAAGCCACGGTGACCGACTCAGGATAACCTGAACCAGAGCTGATATTTTCTCTTTGAAGGCTGTCTCCCCCATGATGGCTCAGACAGGGTGCTGTACAACCGATCCCTGCAGAAAGATGGGCTTTCATTTTACATCCTCTTTTATTTTTTAATGGTCATGGTATTTTTTTAAATGTGTTTACTTTTAATCACCGTACATCATTACAAAATACAAAATGAACTTCCTCTGTGTGAATATACTGCATATTAGTCCAGTCAAAGTTGTCCCTGTACTTCTTATCATTAACAGATAATTTTTCATTTTCGTTCTTATTTAGAACAGTTTTAGGTTTACTCCCACCTAGTTTCTTCTATTATTAGCATCTTACAATAGTATGGATTAGCTTTTATATCAAACGGAATTCTTTTTTTCTTTATTTATTTTTTATTCATACATTAAATCACTATACATCATTTAGATTGCTAAGAGACTTTACCCAGTACGATATACATCTCCGTCCAGTCCAGTTGAGACGACCATATACATCCTCATCAACAGATAAGAAATCTTCTCTGTGTCCCACAAGTGTCTTACCTTTCCATTTCTCCCCCAAATTTCCTATGCTCTTCCCCTCCCACACTCTCTATCCACTTTGTCTCTAGTGCCCATTACAATTTTTAATACTTTTATGTTCTCCAGTCTTTCAGTATCTACCATAGAGTGAGGACAGTCAGTTTATGTTAAGTGGAGACATACAATGTCTCTCTTTCATAGACTGACTTGCTTCACTCAGCAACAAATCTTCCATATCTGTCCACATTCTATCAAATTCCAGGGCCTTGTTGATTTTTATGACTGAATAGTCAAGGGGAATTCTTGATCCATTATTATCAACTAAAGGGCATGGTTTATTCATATTTCCTTAGTGTTCACCTAATATCCTTCTTCTGTCTGCAGTATATTCAGGTGTCTCCTTAGTCCTTTCTTGATTGTAGAAGTTTCTCAGACTTCCCTTGCTTTTAATGATCTTGATGATCTTGGTTTGGGGGAATATTGGTCTAATATCTTACAGAATTCCGCTTAATTAATACTTGTTGATTTTCCCCTCTCATTATTAAAGTTATGGGTTTGAGAGAAGACCACAATGAACTGTCCCATTTTCATCACATCATACCAGGGGTACCTACTATCAACATGATTTATTATGATTTATGTTAACCTTGAGAAGATGGACTTTTCATCAGTTTTTAAGTGACCATCCAGGTGCTGGGTGTCCCACAGTATTCATAAAGACATTGTCCTGGCCTTAATGAGGCCCAGGGTCAGCTGGCAGACTTGCCCCCAGCACCTACCCCATGCCGTACGAGGCCTGGTGGTGAATGATGAGGCGTAGTAAACTAATCATAGCTACTTCATTTCCCTGTATGGCCAAAAGGTCCACAACTGACAGATAAAGCATCTGTTGTTGGTTGTAGCACATGTTTATAAAAATAACTGAGAAGATAATATATACAAGGGAGATTACCAATTTATCTTAGTAACCAATTGCAGAAAATAAGAAATATATTAGAAACTTGTCATTGCAAAAGAACTAAAGAAAGAAAAATTAATAATTTAAAGTGGTTCTTAACATCACAAAAGAAATAACCATTGGGCCCTTTAATTTTGCAGATCTTAACATCTTTCAATTCAATCAGTACACGTTTTTTAATCTCTGAACAATAGTGACCTACTTCACATGACAGTAAATGTAATAGAGTTTTAGCGACTGAAGATTTGAACAATTCCTCTGATTTATTCAGTTGAGATACAATATTAGCTATAGCTAATTTTCCTAATTTAGCACGTTATTTTTCCTGAAGAAGTCATGTTGGCTTATAGAGATAATTTGTCATCAAAGATCTCTGCAACACTGATTTAAGATGATCTCATGGTCAACAAGTAATCATAATTTGTACTATATAGGCCTAACTGCTGAGCTACGTGGGTATTAAGAATCTGGTGGGCACCTGCCACAGCTGTGGAATTAATTACCACTTTGAGGATTGTCAAAGCTGTGCAATGCTCTCATCTATGGGGATTTTAGGTTCCATAAGTGTCAGGGAAGCCCACCAGAAAGACTCAACAGGATGCTGATTCACCCAACAACTGTCAATAGGGCACACCCTGTGTGGGGACCCAGTGCTCAGATTGTGGGAAACAAGATAAGCAAATGAATTTCTCTAGCCCATGGGACAGTTAAATGTTCTCTTGTGAGGGCATCTGTAAGTGAGTTGAGAGAATGAAGGTACATCTCTTCCTGCAGAAAACACCATAAACAGGAGTGGATTTTGGGGACAGTGGCACTTGGACAACTTGTAGCAATGACTGATATTGAAGATCTAGCAGGAAGTACATCAAAACCTAAGGGGAAAGTGCAGGCTATGTTTGTAGATAGGAGAAGATACCCTAAGTGGGTCATGGGAATGGGGAGACTTGAGTTGATGGGGAGGTCACATCAGTGGAGACCACTGAGAGCCCAAAGACAGAGGTGACACAGCCTAGAGAAGGAAACAGTAGGAGACAGTGGGAAGTGGGCCCACAGTGAGGATGGGGAAACCCAACAGCTGAATCATTTTCTGCTCTCTTGCAGCACACGGTAACTAAGCTCCCACGTCAGGAGGTATAACAGAGCAGAATATAGGAGGCTTCAGCTCTTGGAGATTGGAAGGGACTCAATAGCCTGAATCACCTGTCTCTATATCAGAAGTAAATGCAGGGCTGTTTCCCACCTTCCTCCCAGACCATGCATTCTGGACCAAGTGAGGAAGAGACTTGGAGGAAAGCTGTGAAAATGCTCCATGAGTAGCCCTGACCCCAACCATGGACATACAAATGGACACCAACAGATAGGAAATGGGAAGGCCATAATCTTTGCCCATAAAACAAACTCCAACATATTGAAAAAGGTTGAAATCATGCAAAGTATATTCCCTGACCACAATGGAATAAAATTGGAAAGAAGTTTGGGGAACTCACAAATAAATGGAAATGAAATTGCCCACTCCTAAATAACCAATGAGTTTAAAAAAAAAAAAAAAAAAAAAAAAAAAAGTACAAGGAAAATGAGAAAATTTTAAGAAAATAACAAAAAAGGACAACACAGCATACCAAAACTTAGGGGATGCAGCTAATCAGTGTTCAAATGGAAATTGATAACTATCAATGCCAATGTTGAAAAGAGAAGTTATAAAATAATGCTTTACTTTAAGACACTGAAAAAAGAAGTGTAAATAAAACCTAAAAGAAACATAAAGAAGGAAATAATAAGAGTAATCACAAAAATTATTGAGCCAGAGAATAGAAAAGCACTTGATGAAGTTAACAAAAACAAAACTTGGTTCTTTGAAAAGATCAGGAAGATAACAAAAACAAAACTTGGTTCTTCGAAAAGATCAACAAATTTACAAACCTTTAGCTACATTGACCAAGAAAAGAAAAAAAAGGTTTCAAATTACCAAAATCAGAAAGAGGGAACATTACTACCAACTGTACATAAATACAAAGGATCCTTACAAAGGAATACTGTGAATATTTGCATGCCAATAAATTAGACAACTTAGATCAAGTGGACAAATTCCTAGAAAAATATACAAAATTCCACAATGGATTTTTAAGATGCATAACAAGTAAAGAGATTGATTTTGTAATAAAAGCAAAAACAGCAGCAACAACAGACTACACACAATGAAATGCCCAAGCCATGGATTTACTGGTTAATTCTTTCAAACATTAATGAAAAATTAATACAAACTCTTTTTTCAAAATAGAAAGGAAAGAAGGGATAACAGGTTTCAGTTCATTCTTTAAAACTGGTATTCCCCTAATAAAGATATCACAAGAGAAAGCTATAGACCAATATCTCTTAATTGTAGGCCAGTTTCAACTGCAAATAAATAGGATTATATACTATGACCAAATGAGATTTGTTCTAAAAATCCAGCTTTGTTTAACTTTCTAATGTCAACGTAATGCTCCACATCAGTAGAATATAAAACAAGAACCATCTCAATAGATGGAGAAAAAAATTCTGAAAGAATTCAGTCTTTTTCAGGCTGAAATATGGAAATACCCTGTTCTCTCATGATCTTTTTCTAAACCTTTTACCATCCTTTAATCATCCCTATTTTGTCAATTATTATATATTTATTTGTATATTGAAAATTGTCTAAGTTAATTCTTCCTATATACTGGTGTTGCTGGCATTCTACTATAAATATGTACATCCTCTCACTGAATTTTCATTTTAGTGTGAAGGTAATTTTCATCTGCATTATTAAAAATTGTTTTGGCTACCAAAAAATAAATAAATAAATAAATAACATTCAACATAAAAAGAACAGAAGAGTATCTCCTCAGACTAATAATGAAAATCTGTGAAAATTCCACAGCTGGTGCTAGCAGGTGGTGTCGTGTTAAGCCACTGGACTCCCACATGGCCTACTACAGTCCCAGACCTCTGGACCCAGACTAAGAGGCTTGAAACTGCGTGTGTGCCCAAAATCCCGAAGGTTAATACAGGAGGAGGGATTGTGGTGCAACCATCTCCCCTGCAGGGTGATTTCTCATTTTTTTTCTGTCTCTCCAGCAATTGCACATGCCCTATAGCAAAAATTTCTAAAAAGAAAGAAAGAAGAAAGAAAGAAAGAGAGAGAGAGAGAGAGAGAGAGAGAGAGAGAGAGAGAGAAAGAAAGAAAGGGAGAAAGAAAGAAAGAAAGAAAAGGAAAGAAGAGGAAAGAAAGGAAGAAAGAAAAGGAAAGAAAGGAAGAAAGAAAAGGAAATCCCATAGCTAACATTATACTTAATGGTGAAATACTGAATTCTTCCCCCTAAATTCGGAATAAGGAAAAGATGTCTACTTTTACAACTTTTTTTACTGCCAGAGGGCATAAGTGCTCATCAGAGAAAGAGTGATGGGAGAAAGAGAGAAAGCATTTCAGCACACTTCTATGGGGCATGATCACACACGATGCCCTTTCCTCTACTTATCCATTCACACACATGTTTTTCAAGCTGCAGGAGCCGAGATTTGAATTGTATTTGGTCAGGCGAGATTCAGCTTATCTAACCACTGCACTATGGGCCAAACCTGATCTTGCCACTTTTATTGAACATTGTACAGGAGACTTCAATTAGGTAAGGCAATAAAATTAAAGACATTCAGAAAGGAAAAGAAATAAACCTCTCTGTGTGTCAGGTAGAGTGATTTTGAATATAGAAAATTATAAAAATCCTCTAAAAAACTATTAGAACCTATACACAAGTACAGCAAGATTATAGAATACAAGATGAACATGCAAATATTAACTGGAATTTCTATACACTTTCAGTGAACAATCTGAAAATTAACAAAAATTAATTACATTTATAACAGCATGAAAAGGATAAAAATATTTAATAAATGTTGGCAAGGTGATTCAAGATTTGTACATTGAAAATTAAGGAATACCTAAATAAGTGAAAAGACATCCATGCTCATCAATCAGAAGACTTAATATTGATAAAGATGGCCATAATCCCCCAAATTGATCTAAAGATTAAGTGAAATTTCCACCTGAATCTTAGGGCTTCTTTGTAGAAAATGACAAACTAATCCTAAAATTTATAAGCAAACTCAAATTGAACCAGAATATCCCAGGATTATTTTTAAAATAGAATGGAGTGAAATGGCTCACTCTTCTGGATTTCAAAACGTACCACAAAGCTATGGTGACAAACTATACAGAAGACAAACGAAACCAAAACCTGGTTATTTGAGAAGATAAACAAAACTGACACACCGTTAGCTAGATTAATCAAGAATAGAGAAAGGGACCCAGATAAATCAAACCAACCTGTGAAACAGGCATTATTACAAGGGACATAACAGAAATACAAAATATCATCAGAGAATACATCAACAAACAAGAAAATCTAGATGAGATGGACAAATGTCTGGACATAAATAACTTTCCAAGATTGAACCAGGAAGAAATAGAAACTCTGAGTGAACCCATAACAAGCAATGAGATTTAGTCAGTAATAAATAAGTCTCCACAAAGAGGAGCCCAGGTCCCAATGGCTTTCCTTCTGAATTCTTTTCTTTTTTCTATTATACCCACAAGTTTATTTTTTTCTTTTTAAATTTCTTGTTATCAGTAGTATTATTTAAACATTCTATTGCTATACATCATTTAACTTGCAAAGAAAATTTACTCAACATGAAATACACTTTAGACCAGTCCAGTTGAGAATACAATACATGTTATTATCAGCAGGTAATAAACCATTTTTATGTCCCATGCATGTCTTGCCTCTCTATTTTTTTCTCCCTGATTTCATTCCCTATACTCTTCACCTCTCCCACCCTCTTTCCACACTGTCTTTAGTGTCCATAACTATTTTCACTACTTTGATATCCTCCAATCTTTCAGTCTCTGCTATAGAATGCAGACAGTCATTTACTAATGAATTTAAGTGAATGTTCCAGACTGATGTTTGCTATTTTGAACACAGTACCACTATATATAGAAGGAATGTAAATTACATCTATTTGTTCCATGTTCATTTTCCATTCTAATTGTGATGGGTTTGTATAGTGGCTTTAGGTTTAATTAAAAACATGAGCTTAGCCTTGGTGGTGCACATAGTAGCAAACTGATCTGTACTGCTAGAAGCCACATGGCTGACTGCAGATTTAAATCCAGGTCAATCTGAAACACACCAGTTGTGCATGAGTATACCCATTATTCTGACATGGAATCAACCCACATGTCCAAAAATAGACAAATGGATTGAAAAAAAATTGTGACATATGTACTCTGTGGAATACTACTCAGCCTTAAAAAACAATGAGACCGGAGAAGATTCCACATGGATACTGGGAACTAGATATTTCAGGGCACAGGCGAAATGAAGATTTTCTACTCATAATTCAGCCTCCAGCAAGCAAAGCTAGTGTGGCAGGAGAGTTGAGCCTCTGAGAAGATTCCACATGGATACTGGGAACTAGATATTTCAGGGCACAGGCGAAATGAAGATTTTCTACTCATAATTCAGCCTCCAGCAAGCAAAGCTAGTGCGGCAGGAGAGTTGAGCCTCTGAGAAGATTCCACATGGATACTGGGAACTAGATATTTCAGGGCACAGGCGAAATGAAGATTTTCTACTCATAATTCAGCCTCCAGCAAGCAAAGCTAGTGCGCGATCACTACAGAACAGCAATCCGATTCTAGAACACCTCTGTCTGCTTGCTCCTGAACATTGAGGCTTAACTTCAAGAATTTGAAAGAAACACGCCATTCATCAGATGACAAGAAATCACCGTCGGATCACGAGAAATATGGGAAAACGAGAAAATACCTCTCCTCCAATGGAAAAGAGTAACTCTCCTTCATCCACAAACAGTTCGGTGAAAGTCATGGAAATGTCTGATAAGGAATTTAGAGCATTCGTAATGTCGAAGCTAACAGAGATGGAAGAAAAGAGAGATAATGAACTGCTAAAGAGAAAGGAGAAAGAAGTTGCCGAGTTCCAGGAGATGAGGAAATTCTTGCAAGATCTAAAAGAGGAATTACACACTTTACAAAAGACTCAAACGGAACTGCTAGAGATCAAGTCTATAATACAAGAAGTCAAAATCTCCCTTGAAAATATTAAAAGCAGACTAGATCATTCAGAAAATAGAATCTCAGATGTAGAAGAGAAAATGGCTGGCTTAGAAAAGTCCACCACGAAGACTGAGAAAATGGCTCAAAAATTTGAGAATGATATGCGAGAAGTACTGGATACCATCAAACGTCCAAATATCCGGATAATTGGCATTCCAGAAGGTGAAGAGACCCATAAGGGCATTGATAATCTATTCCATGAAATCCTGCAAGAAAACTTTCCAAACCTAGAGAGGCATTCGAAGATCCAGTCCCAGGAAATACAAAGGACCCCAAATAGAATCAACCCAAGGAGATCTTCTCCAAGACACATTATAGCCAGGTTGACCAAAACCGCAGACAAAGACAAGATACTAAGATTGGCAAGAGAGAAACATCAAGTTACCTACAAAGGACATCCCATCAGGCTAACAGCAGATCTCTCATCGGAAACAATGCGAGCAAGGAGAGAATGGGAAAATATATTCAAAGTGTTACGAGAGAAACAGTTTCAGCCAAGAATACTGTACCCGGCAAGATTATCTTTCAGGTGGGAAGAAAAGACAAGAACATTCTCAGATAAACAAAACCTGAAAGAATTTACCAGCACCAGACCAGATCTCCAAGAAGTTCTCAAGGGTGTGCTGTATCAAGAAAATTAAACACAGACACACGGAAATAAGAGTCCAAAAACTATGAAAGTGGCCAACTTAATCAGAGGGACAAGTCTGAATTTGAATATTATATCCCAGAATTTAATCAGGAAAATTGAACCAGAACAGACCATAAAAGTACATGAAACTGATAGGTTCATACACCTTCCATTTGAACAGAATCCTAACTTGTTTCCTGGCTTTAAGCAAAGTTCCTTGGCATTTCTTTGAGTTAAGTTAAAACTGGTTTTCTTAGTAGTAATGAGTGAACTCACCATTGAAAGTAGTTAGATTATGTAGGAAATTGTGTGATCAATGCAACGTGGGTGGGAAGGGAATGAAGGACAATTGTAGACACCGGAGGTGGTGTGAGAAGAGGGTGGGAAGGGACAGAGGGTCAGAAAGAGGGGTGGAAGTAATTCTAGGAACTAGTAATGGAAAATTTTTTGTAATGTGCATGATTGTATCACTATGCAGTGTGTACTGGATGGGAGATTGCATTTTGTATGCTGTGATGAAGCTTAGGGAAGGAATGTAAATTGAGTTACAAAAAAAAAGTTTCAGAAAAAATATATATATATATTCAATGACTGCAGTAGGATATGTAGCCACAGCTAGGTGCTACTTTATAGGATGCGTAAAGTAAGACTTGTGTTCATGGAAATGTGGGTATCACCTGTGTTTGCTATGAGGGTATTTGGATTGATTAGGGTCTTTGGCGTTACAATAAAATGTGAGGAGAAAACAGTATAGAAAGCAAACATAGATACCAGAGACTGTGGGAGGAGAGTGGGAGATGGCAGAGGGTAAGAGAGAATCTAGGATGGGGGGAAAAAAGCAAAACATACAGAAGACAAGAAATGGAAGATCATTTGCTGACAATAACATGCTTGTTGATGTGCTTGATTGAGACAATATATAGTGTAATTTGGATGGAAAATCTCATTTTGTATGCTGTAATGATGTTCAGAGAATGAATGCAAATAAATAAATAAAAAAAAAAAAAAAAAAAAACAATGAGACCCTAGGAACCAGCAGTTAGCATAATGGTTATGTTGCTGGACTCCCACGTAGTCGATTGCGGTTCGCGTCCCGGACCCGGTGGCTTAAAACTCACGCCGGGCGTGTGTGTGTGCATGCCCAAAATCCTGAGAGGAGAATGGAGGAGAAGGGATTGCGGTGTGACCATCCCCCCAGGGGATGATTTCTCGCTTTCTGTCTCTAATGTCTCTCTCTGTCTGTCTGACAAGTGCACGCACCCTATAGCAAAAAAATCTCTCAAAAATAAATAAATAAATAAGACCCTGACATTTGATACAAAGTGGATGAATATAGAAGACTTAATGCTAAGTGAAGCAAGCCAGAGTATGAAAGACAGACTTTGTATGTCCCTACTCAATATATACCAAATGTCTATGCTATCTAGCAGAAACTGAAAATTTGGAAGGTACAGCAACTGTAGATACTAGAGATAGTAAAAATGGAGGTAATACAGGAGTGGGTAAGAGAGGGAAGGGAAATTGGGGGAAAAATACATTTAACTGACACAAAAATGAAAAGTTATTTGTTGATGATAATGTAATGGTAGTGTTTTTGTCTTGACTGATATGCACCATATTTGTGCTAGAAAAAAGCAATGTTGTACACTGTAAAGGTATATAGTGATTAAATGTAAATTTAAAATAATAAAAAATAAATAGCATAAGGTTTTTTTAAAGATTAATAATACTGTATTGTATTAGGGATTTTTGTTAAATAAGATTTTATCTGCTCTTGTAACACAAAAATGTAATTGTGTGAGATAAAATATGTTAATCTGATCATTATAATAACCATTCCATTATTTATATTTATCCAGTAACATAATGTTGTAAAACTCAAATATACACAATAAAATTTATTTTTAATCCTATCCAAGTCTTTCATTCATTTTGAGTTAATTTTTATATATAGTGTGAAGTAGGGATCCAAATCCATTCTTCTGCATGTGAACATTCAGTCATTTCAGCACCACTTAAGGAAAAGGCTATTCTCCTGATGAATGACCTTAGAACCCTCTGGAAAATCAATTAACCATAGATACATGGGTTTATTTCTGGACTTTCAACTCTATTCTTCTAATCTATGTGTATTCATATGCCAGTATCACATTATCTTGATTTCTGTGGCTTTGTAGTAAATCTTGAAACCAAGAAGTTTAAAAATTCCAACTTTGTTCCTTTTCAAGATTGTTTTGACTACTCTGGCTCTCTGCATTCCCATATGAATTTTAGGGGCAACTTGTCAGTTTCTGTAAAAAAAAAAAAAAAAAAAAAAAAAAAAAAAAGAAAGAAAGAAAGAAAAAAAAAAGAAAAAAGAAAAAAACCAGTTGGAATTTTTATAAGGATTTCATTAAAATTATAGATTGTGTTAAATATGTAATGTCTGCTAGCCATCTAAATGGAGACATGCTATAGCAGGAGGCCATGAATCTGAAGTGTAGAGAAGCCTAGACTGCAGATATGATTTTGGGAATCTGAGTTAGCTCATCCATGGAATGAGGGTACATTAAAAAAAAAAAAAAAAAAAGATAAGGTTAATTATGAGATCTTGAGAATTTCTAATTTAAAAGATTTAGGGAGGGAGAAAGAAGGAATACAGTAGCACATGGAGCAATAGACAAGAAAGACATCAGAAAAGTTCAACTGGAAACCTTGGATTTGCCCCTCTTATTCCTCTAGAAGTAAATTGCTGCTACCCGAGGGAAGCTATGCTCTAAACTCCATCTTCTAGACCCCCAAAATACTCAGACAAGAAACCGTTTTAAATCTGAGGTGTGTCCTGGCATGTTCAGGAAAGCTATGCTCTAAACTCCTTCTTCTAGACCCCCAGAATACTCAGACAAGGTAGGGCAACCTCTGTCCTCTCTCTGTCTCTGTCTGTCTGTCCATCTGTCTGTTTTGCACTCTCTTTCTCTTTAAATTTTTAAATAAAAAAAATTTAATCCACTTCTTCTCACCTGAAGACTTTTCTTTCTCTTGCTAATTTCAGAAACATTTTTAAATCTGAGATGTGTCCTGATGTGTTCATGTGGCACACTAGCATGCTGCTTGGTTTTCATTTTTACCTTAAAAAAATTTTTTTGTTCTCTTTTTTGGTCGATTTTGTCTAGTTTTTTTTTTTCTTTTCCTTTAAATTTTTATTTTAAACCTTACTTTCCACACTGGTCTTCACTCTCCACACATTGAGTGTCTAGATAAGCCTAGGTGCACAGTAGTCAAGCATCTGAATACTTTTAGAGTCATTGAAATCCTCAATGCTTATTGGACTTCCTGCTTTAAGGAAGAAACTTTTTATAAATCTGAACTCATAGTCTCTTTCCACAAATACTACATTGCAGAGCACAGTAGAGGAGAAATTTTTTCAGAGAATGACCAGAAACCACTACAAAGGCAACAGAAATATGAAAAACCAAGAAAATATCTCTCCCCTAAGGGAAAAGAACAATCATTCATCTTCCACAGACAGTATAGTAGAACTCATGGAAATGTCCAATAGAGATTTCAGAATATGCATAGTGGCAAAACTTAATGAGATTCAAGAGTTGAGAAACAGTGAACTCCAGAAGATGAAGGAGAAAGAGACAATGAGTTCCAGGGGGAGAGGAAGTTCTTGCATGATCTGAAAGAGGAAATACACACCATAAATAAGAATCAAATGGAGCTGTTAGAGATGAAGGCTGCAATACAGGAAATCAAAACCTCCCTCAAAAGTATTAAAAGCAGATTAGTCCATGCAGAAGATCAAATCTCATGTGTTGAAGGCAAAACCTCTGACCTAGAAAAAACAACCCAAAAAAACTAAAACAGAGAGAGAGAGAGAATAGTATATGAGAAATACTAGATCTCATTAAGCACCCAAACATCCAAACAAACAGTATCCCAGAAGGTGAAGAAACTAATAAAGGCATTGATAATCTATTCCATGAAATCCTGGAAGAAAACTTTCTGAATCTAGAGAGGCATTCAAATATCCAAACCCAAGAAATATAAAGGACCCCTAATAGAATCAACCCAAGAAGATCTTCGCCAAGGCACATCATAGCCAGATCAGCCACATCCACAGACAAAGACAAGATACTAATATTGGCAAGAGAGAAACATCAGGTTACTTATAAAGGTTATCCCATCAGGCTAACATCAGATCTCTCATCAGATACAATGTGAGCAAGTAAAGAATGGGAAAATATATTCAAAGTGTTAAGTGAAAGACAGTTTCAACCAAGAATACTATACCCAGCAAAATTATCCTTCATATGGGAAGGAAGAATAAAAACATTCTCAGATAAACAAGACCTGAAAGAATTTGCCAACACCAGATCCACTCTTTAAAAAGTTCTGGAAGGAGTGCTCTACCAGGAAAGCAAAAGACACACATCCAGAAATAAGAGAACAAAAAGCAACCAATAAAATGACCAACTTAATGCTATGGACAAGAAATAGCAATTATAACGTTGAATGTTAACTTCTAGGATTTAAACAGAAAGATCAGACCACAGTGACACTGCAAATTCAACAGAAGAGAGATTGAGCATAAGACTGAACTGGTGAAATAGAATTTTATGACTTTTGAGTATAACATTACTGATTGTTTTGAACTATGCTCTGTTTTCCCAGTTTAAGGATTTTGCTTTCTTTTGACCTGTTGATAGGTTCAGCAACTTGTTAAAATATTTTTTCTTCTTGTTTGTTTATTTCTTTTTTTATCTTTGCTATTTTTATTCATTTTTTTAATTTTTTAAAATTTTTATATACATTTAATCACATTATTTAGCTTACAAAGTGAAAACATTTCAATATGTGGACATTTCTCCCCAGTCCAGTTGATCAAAATATCTTCAACCGATAACACCACACCTCCCCATCCTGTCAATGCTCTGCCTCAGTATCCTCCTCCAAATGTCCTTCCTTAGGCCCCACTTCTTTGATTGGAAACATAAACTTTTCTTCCTTTCTGACCCCTTTTGAATTGGAAAATATTGGTATTATTCTTATTTTGTAAAAGAAGGGTTATTTGCATAAGTTCAATAATACTTGTTACATTAAACCAGAAATTGGAAATACTCGTTATTGGACAAGGCTTTGACTGGAATGTCATATCTGAAGATAAACCAGAAAGCTATGGAACTAAGGTAGATTTCAAGTAAGCCAACAGAAGTTCTTGGAAAGATGACCTGGTACCATAAATGTTTCTGGTTGGCAGAGAGGATTAGAGAAGCTGTTTGAAAGAATTCATACCATAAAATAAGCTGGACTTCTCTAGCCCAGCAATGTAATCAGTAGAGATTGCAAAAGAGCAATCACAACCAGAGCATTATCTTGAGGAAGACTTTGAAGTAAGAAAAAGAGACTGATCTTTGCTAGTATATGGTTTATCACAGAATATTTGGTAGGCAGGGCTGAATTGAGAAGGTTTATGTGTGAATTGTGTGCTGGGCATTTGTTTTTCAACAGTTTGAGTAGCTGACATGTAAATATTTTCTAAAAAATATTTAAAACCATACTGTCTCTGTTGGTATAGAGTCACAAACAAAATTATAACAAATATTTGAAGGTTATCTTTAAAACTCATTTTTTTTTAATTTTAAAAGTTTTTTATTAACTGTCAAGAACTATGGAGTATGAGCAAAAATTCTTTGATATGTAAAGTAAACGTTTGTGGGGAAATGTAAAAATAAATAAATAAATAAATAAATAAATAAATAAATAAATAAAAGTTGCTGCTACCCAATACTCATAGATACTGAGCCAGCAGGAAGAGACAGAGACAAATTTCTCTCAGATCAATTTGTTCTTGCTTCCAGCTCCAATCACTTTTAACAGTGTGGATATATTCCTGCCATCTATTGCTTCATATTAAACTACTTAAAACAAATTATTATTTTCCAAAGTTCTATGAGTTGACTAGGCTTAGCTGGGTGGTTCTTGCTTAGGGTTTCTCACATAACTGCAGTTAGATGGCACCTGAGACCAGAGTTATGAAGGCTCAGTTGAGCTGGGGTGCAAAGTTTCTTGCTCATATGACTGTCAACTTGAATACCTACATGGGCTTATTCATGCATCTTGAGCTTCTTCCAGCATGGCAGCTGGGTTTCCACAGGGAATATCCCAAGGTCCACACAGAACTTGTAAGGCTTCTTCTGACCCAGGCTCAGAAGTCTCAGAACACCCCTTTTGCTGCCTTTACTGGTCAATCAAGTCACTAAGGCAGACCCAGATCCAAGGAGGAAGATTATATTCCCTTTCTTGATGAGGTTGTGGTAAGGTCACACAGGAATAATACATAAGAGAGATGTTGTGGTTATCTTTGGAAAGTAAAACCTGCAATAGGGAAGACTTTTCTAATTGTGCAGTTTAAAGGCTCCACAACCAAGGATAAGGGGTTTGAAGTCCTCCCTTTCCTAGAATGACAATTAATGACCTAGTTTAACCTCATTTATAAGAAATGAGAAGAAGAGTAAATTAAGCACAAAGTAATTAGAAATAAGGAAATAGAAAAAAATTGGTGAGGCAATCAATAAAATAGAAATCAGAAAACAGTAAAGAAAGTAAAAGGCTGGTTCATCAAAAAGATAAATAAAATTAATAAACCTCTAGCCAGACTGAAACAAGAAAAAGAACAAAGACACAAATTACCAACATTAAGAATGAAAGGCATGATATCACTACAGATTGAATAGGTTTCAAAAGGAAAATAGGTAACAATATGAACAATTTTATTCCAGCAAACTAGAAAATATACATAAAATGGACAAATTCCTTGAAATATACAAACTAAACATTTTTATACACAAAGAAATAGATCACAAGAATAACTTGCATCTATTAAAATACTAAATTTGAGGCCAGCAAGAGGCATATTGGTTAAGGCACTGGGCTCCTGCATGGCTACCTACAGTTGGAGTTCCAGAGCCAGCAGCTTGAAAATCACACCAGGTATTTTTGCATGTGTACCCAAAATTCCAAGAGGAGAATGGAGGAGATTGCACATGGCCACCACCTCCTGGGGTGGGGCAGGGGGAGGGCGTTCCTCACTCTCCCTCTCTCTGTCTCTGGCAAACACATGCTCCCTGTGGCAAAAAATTTATAAACAGAAACAAACAAAAAACCTTTTAACAAATAAAACTTCAAGCCCCATTGGTTTTCCTGGTGAATTCTACCAAAGAAATAAAACCATTTTACACAAACTTTCTCATGAAATTCAAATGAAACAGGAAATAATACTCCCAAAATTCATTCTGTGATGCCAGTGTTACTTTGTTTAAGAACCAAAGAAACACATAACAAGAAAACCAAATTCCAATACTTCATAAACTTAGATTCAAATTTTCTGAACAAAATTTTAGCTATTTGAATCTAAAAAGATTAATACACCATAACTAAATGGAATTTATACAGGAATTCAAATAGGGTTTAACATTTGAAGATCAATTAAAATTTTTTTATTTATTTATTTTTGTATATACTTTCAATCATATTGTTTGGCTTACAATGAGACCATTTCGATATGTGAACATTTCTCCCCAGACCCGTTGATCGAAATATCTTCAACAGATAACACCACACCTCCCCCTCCCGTCAATGCTCTACCTCTGTATCCCTTCTCTAAATGTCTTTCGTTGGGCCCCACTCCTCCACATACACCTCATCTGACATTCACACCCATCTCTTGTGTTTGTTCAACTGTTAGTCAATCAGTTTCAGACATAGAATGCAGACAAACGGTATATGTTAAGTGGGGACATACAATGTCTCTCCTTCATAGTCTGGCTTGCCTCACTCAGCAGTACATCTTCCATATTCTTCCACTTTCTGTCAAAAGCCAGGGCTCTGTTGGTTTTTATGGCTGAGTAGTATTCCATAGAGTATATGTGCCACAGTTTTTCAATCCATTCCTCCATACGGGGACATCTGGGTTGGTTCCAAGACTTAGCAATTGTGAATAGTGCCGCAATAAACATCGATGTGCAAGCACTTTTCCAATGAAGAATTCTTCTGTTCTTTGGGTAGATACCGAGGAGTGGGATCTCTGGATCATATGGCAGATCTATCTGTAGATTTTTGAGGAATCTCCAAATTACTCTCCACAGTGGTTGGACCAATCTACATTCCCACCAGCAGTGTAAAAGAGTTCCCCTTTCACCACACCCCCGCCAACACTTATCATTTTTTGTTTTTTTTTAATATTAGACAATCTGACTGGGGTTAGGTGGTACCTCATTGTTGTTTTTATCTGCATTTCCCTTACGATGAGGGAGGTTGAACATTTTTTCATATGCCTTTTGGCCATTCGTATGTCATCTTTAGAGAGTGTTTTCTTCATCTCCTTCTCCCATCTTTTAATAGGGTTGATCATCTTTTTTCCAAACACCTTTTTTAGTTCCTTGTGTATTCTGGTTATCAGTCCCTTATCTGATGCAACATTTACAAAAATATTTTCCCATTCTGAGGGCTGTCGATTCACACTAACTACTGTGTCTTTGGCCATGCAGAAACTTCTTAGTCTGATGTAATCCCACTTGTCTATTTTGTGGACGATGGACTCTGCTTTGAGTGTCTTCTTTAGGAAGTCTTTCCCTACACCAATGTCTCCCAGAGTTTCCCCAGCATTCTCCAGGAGCAGCTTTATAGTTTGAGGTCTTAGATTTAGATCCTTGATCCACCTTGACTTGATTCTTGTCAAAGGAGAGAGGTAGGGGTTCAGATTCATCTTTCTGCAAGTGGAAGTCCAGTTTCTCCAGCACCACTTGCTGAAGAGGCTTTCATTTTCCCACTGGATTGACTGGTACCCCTTGTCAAAGATCAGTTGACTGTATGTTTGGGCACTTATTTCTGGGGACTCTATTCTGTTCCATTGGTCCACATGTCTGTTTCTGTGCCAATACCATGCTGTCTTTATTACCACAGCTTTGTAATACATTTTTGGATCGGGGATTGAGATGCCACCCACTCCATTCTTCTTGTGTAGAAGTGCTTTGGCAATACGGGGTCTTTTATGATTCCAGACAAATTTTAAGATTGTCTTTTCTAGATCTGTGAAGAATGTGTCTGGTACTTTGATTGGCATTGCATTAAATAGGTAGATTAATTTGGGTAGAATTGCCATTTTGATTATATTAACTCTTCCAATCCATGAACATGGGATGTCCTTCCATTTTTTTGTGTCATTTTCAATTTCTTTTTTTACCTTCTCATAGTTTTCTTTGTGGAGGTCTTTAACTTCTTTGGTTAGATTTATTCCTAAATATCTTATACTTTTAGTGGCTATGGTAAACGGAATAAGTTTTTTCAGTTCTATCTCAGTCTGCCTGTTATTCGTATACAGAAATGCTATCGATTTCTGTATATTGATTTTATATCCTGCAACTTTACTGAATTCATGTATTACTTCCAGTAGTTTTTCCATGGAGACCATTGGGTCTTCTATGTATACAATCATGTCATCTGCAAACAGAGAGAGTTTCACCTCTTCTTTTCCTATTCGAATGCCCTTTATTTTTTCCTCTTTTCTGATTGCGTTGGCGAGGACTTCCAGAACTATGTTGAAAAGGAGAGGAGAAAGTGGGCATCCTTGTCTTGTTCCTGTGTTTAGTGGGAAAGCTTTCAGCTTTTCTCCATTCAGGATGATGTTCGCTATGGGTTTTTCATAGATGGCTTTTATTGTATTGAGAAATGGCCCTTCTATGCCAATTTTGCTAAGAGTCTTGATCATGAAGGGATGTTGTATCTTATCAAATGCTTTTTCTGCGTCAATCGATATGACCATATGGTTTTTGTCTTTCTTCCTATTAATATGGTGTATTATGTTTATGGTTTTGCGTATGTTGAACCAACCTTGCATTCCTGGAATAAAGCCTACCTGATCATGGTGTATGATCTTCTGTATAAGTTGTTGAATACGATTTGCTAGTATCTTGTTGAGAATCTTTGAGTCTATGTTCATCAGAGATATTGGTCTATAGTTTTCCTTCCTTGTCCTGTCCTTATCTGTTTTGAGGATGAGGGTGACAGAGGCTTCATAGAATGAATTAGGGAGAGATTCACCCTTTTGGATCTTTAGAAATAATTTGAGCAGAATGGGAGTTAACTCTTCTTTGAAAGTTTTGTAGAATTCAGAGGTGAATCATCGGGGCCAGGGCTTTTCTTTGTTGGGAGGTTACTTATTACTGATTCAATTTCCTGGCTTGTTATGGGCCTATTCAGACTTTCTATTTCTACCTGGCTCATTCTTGGTAGATTATATTTGTCCAGGAATTTGTCCATCTCATCCAGATTATCTTGTTTCCTAGCGTATAGATGTTCAAAGTATCCTCTAATAATGTTTTGAATTTCTACTATGTCTGTTGTTATGTTACCAGCCTCATTGCAGATTTGATTCACCTGGTTCCTTTCTCTCTTCTTCTTAATAAGTCTCACTAGTGGGGTATCAATTTTGTTTATCCTTTCAAAGAACCAGCTTTTGCTTTCACTTACTTTCTGTATAGTACGTTTATTTTCTATTTCATTTATTTCTGCTCGGATCTTTATTATTTCCTTTCTCCTGTAATTTTTTGGATTTTTTTGCTGTTGCTTTTCCAATTCTCTAAGGCTTGATGTTAGGTGATCCATTAGCCTTTTCTCTGTCTTCCTCTTATGTGCACTAATTGCTATGAACTTCCCTCTTATGACTGCTTTGGCAGTGTCCCAAAGATTATGGAAACTTGTATCTTCATTGTCATTGGCTTCCATGAATCTTTTGATTTCGGACTTTATTTCTTCGGTAATAGTGGAGTCATTCAGGAGTAGGTTATTTAGTTTCCATGTTTTTAGGTATTTTTGAGGATTTCTCTTGAAATTAAACTCGAGTTTAATTCCATCATGGTCAGAGAAGATGCTGGAAATAGTTTCTATGCCTCTGAATCTGCAGAGGCTTGCTTTGTGTCCTATGATGTGGTCAATCTTCGAGAAAGTTCCATGTCGGGGTGAGAAAAAACTATATCTTGTGGTTTTTGGGTGGAAAGTTCTATAGATGTCTGTTAAGTCCAATTGATTTATGGTATCATTTAGATCCTTGATCTCTCTACCTATTTTTTGCCTAGATGATCTGTCCAGAGGGGATAATGCGGTGTTGAGATCTCCAACAATTAGTGTGTTGCAGTCTATCTCACCTTTCAGATCTAACAATCTTTCCTTCACATATTTGGGTGCTCCTGTGTTAGGAGCATAGATATTAATAAGCGTTATATCTTCTCGATCTATAGAGCCTTTTACTATGATGTAGTGCCCTTCTTTGTCTCTTCGGACACTTTTTGTTTTAAAGCCTATTTTGTCAGAAATTAGTATCGCAACTCCAGCTCTTTTTTGGTTCCCAACTGCATGGAAAACCTTTTTCCAACCCTTCACTTTCAGTCTATGTATGTCTTTTTCCATGAGGTGGGTTTCTTGTAGGCAACAGATAGAGGGTTTCTGTTTTTTTATCCATTCAGCCAGTCTGTATCTCTTGATTGGAGAATTTAACCCATTAACATTCAATGTTATTATCGATGTTACAGGATCTGTACCGACATTTAAGTTAGCCATTATCTTAGTTGCCTGTTATTTCTTTGTTTCTGGCTGTTGCGTCTTTAGTCTTCCTGGAACAGTACTTTCTTCAGGATTTCTTGAAGAGCTGGTCTGGTGTTGGCAAATTCTTTCAGGTTTTGTTTGTCTGAGAAGATTTTAATCTTTTTTTCCCAAATGAAGGATAATCTTGCAGGGTATAATAGTCTTGGCTGAAATTGTTTCTCTCTTAACACTTTCAGTATGTCTTCCCATTCTTTTCTTGCTTGCATTGTTTCTGATGAGAGGTCTGGTGTTAGTCTTATGGGATGGCCTTTGTAAGTTACTTCTCGTTTCTCTCTTGCCAGTTTTAGTATCAGGTCTTTTTCTGTGACATTAGACAGCCTGGCTAAGATGTGCCTTGGGGAAGATCTTCTGGGGTTGATTCTATTTGGGGTCCTTTGTATTTCTTGGGTCTGGATGGTTCGGTGCCTCTCTAGGCTTGGGAAATTTTCTTCCAAGATGTCATGGAATAGATTTTCCATTCCGCTATTAGTTTCTTCACCTTCTGGGATGCCGATTATTCTGATGTTTGGGCGTCTAATAGAGTCTAGTATTTCTCGTATATTATCCTCATGTTTTTTAGTTATTTTCTCAATCTTTTTGTAGTTTTTTTCTAGATCAGAGGTTTTATCTTCTACATCAGAGATTCGATCTTCAGCATGGTCTAATCGGCTCTTAATACTTTCCAGAGAGTTTTTGATTTCTTGTATTATAGACTTTATCTCTAATAGTTCCACCTGATTCTTTCTCAGAGTATCCATTTCTTCTTTCATATCCTGGAAGGACTTCCTAATTTCCTGTAGTTCGTTGTCTCTTTTTTTTTCCAATTCACAGAATTTGGTCACCATGAATTTTCGAAATTCTGTGTCTGTCATTTTGGTAACGTCCTCCATATTTACGAGACATGGAGGGGCATTTTCCTTTGTTGGAGACATATTTTCTTGTTTATTCAGACCTGGGGCTCTTTTTCTACTTTTAGCCATTGGAAGATTACTTCCCTTTTAAAGACCTCTTGGGAGAACTTTTGTCCCAGGAGAAGTAAGAGTCTTTCCTTTTTGATGGGAATAGCTGTTTGTTGAAGTCTCTCTTCTGTTGTTTTTACCAATGTGTTTTCAGGAGCGGAACTCTACAGAACGGTCTAACAAGCAGTATCTCCTTTTTCAAAGGGGATCAGTACTAGGGAGGATCCCAGAGACACTTACCTTCCTAGGAAATTTCAGATATATGATTCTGGACCTGTCTAGTCTGTCTGGCACGTTAAAAAATAAGGAGGAGAGGACAATATGCAACTAAAGGAAAGACAGGCCTGGGGGTCTGGAAGTGAGGTGGGGGTCAGAGGTGACCCTCCCTCAGTGTCCCTTGCCGGCCAGAGGCTTGCAGGAGAGCCTATTGCCTTCTGGCAGTCCTGGATAGTCTGGGGGGAGAAGGAGAGCTAGGTGTTAACAAGGGAATGCAGGGGTTTCAAGAGAGAACAAAAAACCGCCTCAAGGAAATCCTGGCTACCTATCTAGAAGGTGGAGTCTGGGGCCTGGGGGTCTGGAAGTGAGGTGGGGGTCAGAGGTGACCCTCCCTCAGTGTCCCTTGCCGGCCAGAGGCTTGCAGGAGAGCCTATTGCCTTCTGGCAGTCCTGGATAGTCTGGGGGGAGAAGGAGAGCTAGGTGTTAACAAGGGAATGCAGGGGTTTCAAGAGAGAACAAAAAACCGCCTCAAGGAAATCCTGGCTACCTACCTAGAAGGTGGAGTCTGGGGCCTGGGGGTCTGGAAGTGAGGTGGGGGTCAGAGGTGACCCTCCCTCAGTGTCCCTTGCCGGCCAGAGGCTTGCAGGAGAGCCTATTGCCTTCTGGCAGTCCTGGATAGTCTGGGGGGAGAAGGAGAGCTAGGTGTTAACAAGGGAATGCAGGGGTTTCAAGAGAGAACAAAAAACCGCCTCAAGGAAATCCTGGCTACCTACCTAGAAGGTGGAGTCTGGGGCCTGGGGGTCTGGAAGTGAGGTGGGGGTCAGAGGTGACCCTCCCTCAGTGTCCCTTGCCGGTCAGAGGCTTGCAGGAGAGCCTATTGCCTTCTGGCAGTCCTGGATAGTCTAGAAGGTGGAGTCTGGGGCCTGGGGGTCTGGAAGTGAGGTGGGGGTCAGAGGTGACCCTCCCTCAGTGTCCCTTGCCGGCCAGAGGCTTGCAGGAGAGCCTATTGCCTTCTGGCAGTCCTGGATAGTCTAGAAGGTGGAGTCTGGGGCCTGGGGGTCTGGAAGTGAGGTGGGGGTCAGAGGTGACCCTCCCTCAGTGTCCCTTGCCGGCCAGAGGCTTGCAGGAGAGCCTATTGCCTTCTGGCAGTCCTGGATAGTCTAGAAGGTGGAGTCTGGGGCCTGGGGGTCTGGAAGTGAGGTGGGGGTCAGAGGTGACCCTCCCTCAGTGTCCCTTGCCGGCCAGAGGCTTGCAGGAGAGCCTATTGCCTTCTGGCAGTCCTGGATAGTCTAGAAGGTGGAGTCTGGGGCCTGGGGGTCTGGAAGTGAGGTGGGGGTCAGAGGTGACCCTCCCTCAGTGTCCCTTGCCGGCCAGAGGCTTGCAGGAGAGCCTATTGCCTTCTTCAGATCAATTAAATTTAATTCATCATATTAACAGACTAAATAAACCAAAACATATAATCATCTCAATGGGTGCAAAAAAAAGTATCTAACAAAATCCAAAATTTATTTCTAATTTGAATTTTGAAAGATGCTATTAAGAATGAAAAGACACAGGACCACCAGATGGCATAATATTTACATTGCTGGACTCCCACATGGTCAACCACAGTTCAAGTCCCAGGCCCAGAGGCAGGAAACTCAAGCTGGGTGCATGTGCATGCATATCTAAAATCCCAAGAGGAAACTAGAAGAGAAAGGACTGCAGCATGGAAATTCTCCTAGGGGGTGATTTCTTCCTTTCTGTCTCTCCATCTCTCTGGCTAGTCCACGTAATCTATAGCAAAGATCTCTCTCTGGAGAAAAGAATGGAAAGACACACCACAGATAGGGAGAAAATATTTGCAAGAACTTATGCCCAGAATAGATAAAGAGTGCTCAAAACTCAATCCAATAAAAATGGACAAATTTTTTAACAGATTTTTCAACAAAAAGAAGATACAGATGGCAAATAAGCACATGATAAAGTATTCAACATCATTAGTCATTAAGTAAATACAAATTAAAATTCAAAGGATATGCCACCATAATGCTGCTAGAATGTTGAAAGTTAAAAATGAATGATCATTCAGGACCAGTGTGTTTTTCAAGCAGCTTGATTTTTTTTTAATCTGATAAGTGTCATCTACAAAAAGTGAGCATAAAAATAGTTTTGTCTTATTTTGTTTTTTACCATATTGCCCGTGCCAGGCTCAAATTCATGGTCCTCCAGCCTCACCCTGCTCACATCACTGGGATGACAGGTACCACAGTGCCTCACCTTTAGGTTGGACTAGGAATCAGCCTCAGGCTTCTATGTGGTCTCAGCCTGTAGAGCACAGTGTCATAGTAAGGTACACCACCACAACTGGCCAAATATATTTAATAATGAAATGAAATATTGGACACTTTCATTCTGAGGTCATAAATGAGACAAGGCATCCACTGTCCTACCTTTATTTAACATTGGATGAAAGGTCCTGGGCCATTACATAAGGCACAGAAAAAAGAGGTTAAAGATATAAAGATTGGGAAGGACAGGATAAATCTGACATTATCCACAGATGATGTGATTACACATGTAGAAAATCTAAAAGATACTTTGAATTCAATTAAGTAGACTTTTCTAGAAAAAAGAAAGAATATAACAATCTTTTTTAATAACTATCTTTTTATTTATATTTAATCACTGCACATCTTTACAGCAGACAAAATGTTTTTTTCCAGTGTGATTACAGTACATATAGTCAAGTAATAATTATTACCATGTACATTATCATCAATACATAACTTTTCATTTTTGTTTCTGTTAAATGCTTCTCTTTTTCCCTCTGATCCTCTCCCTCCTTTCCCCTGTTATCCACCCCCCTCCTACACTGTTTCTAGTATCTTCAGTTGCCCTTCCTGCTATTAAGCCTTCTAGTCTTTCAGTTTCTACCATAGACTGCAAACATTCAGTATATATTAATCAGGGACATACAGTGACTCTCTTTCATAGTCTGCCTTGCTTCATGTAGCATTAAATCTGCCATAATTGCCCACTTTAAATCAAATGTCAGAGTCTCATTGTTCTTTATGACTGAATAGTATTCCATAGTGTATATGTGCCACATTTTTTCCAATCCCTTCATCTGTTCTTGGACATTTGGACTGAATCCAAGTCTTAGCAAAAATAGAGAGACATAGCATTAATGGGACAAAGAAATAGGGTATTGTCTGTTGAAGATAATTTTATAGTATTATCAACTGGACTTGGGAGAAATATACACATGGAATATTCACTTTGCAAGCTAAATAATGTGACTGAATGTATAAAAGAACTTGAAATACGGGAACCAGCAGTTAGCGTAATGGCTATGTCGCCGGACTCCCACATAGTCGACCGTGGTTTGCGTCCCAGACCCGGTGGCTTAAAACTCACGCTGGGCGCGTGTGCGTGCGTGCCCAAGATCCCGAGAGGAGAATGGAGGAGAAGGGATTGCGGCGTGACCATCCCCCCTGGGGGGTGATTTCTCGCTTTCTGTCTCTATGTCTCTCTCTGTCTGTCTGGCGAGCGCACGCGCCCTATAGCAAAAACCTCTCCAAAAAAAAAAAAAAAGAACTTGAAATAAAATAAAATAGAATTGACACACCATTAGTTAGACTAATCAAGAAGAACAAAGAGAATAGTAAGATAAATAAAATCAGCAATGAAACAGGCGATATTACAACAGATACCTATCTTCTAATAGAACGAGCTTTCCAACACACTGTTGGGTAGCAAAAGCTAGTTAAGAATAATATATAAAGATGGTACAATTCAAATTTCTAAGAAAACACAAAGCACAGATATATACATTTGCTTTTATCATAGATGAATAGGAAATCTAAAAGTTATATTGCGTAACTGGGAATGGTGAATAGAAGCAACAGGGATAAAAGACAGGTCCGAGAGAACTTGGATTTTATCAGGATGACTTGAGGATGCTGCACTAAGAGAAATATATCCATGTCCTTATGAAATTCAATATGATTATAAAAGTAATTAAAGAAGTGATTTTGACACTATCTTCTGATGTACTTCATCTTCAGGATGCATTACAGTATCATCTCCTCCAGGGGAAATGCAGCCTCATCATAGCCTTGAGAAAGAGATTCACCATCTTCATCCTCCTCAGTTACAGACTGTCCATCTAAGAGGTTAGACAACCCCCCTGAAACTGGCACAAGAGACACCACATTACCATATTTGTACAATGTGCAAACTGTCCCAAAAGCCACATATGGTAAACCATGATCTGGTTTTTAAGATGCCTTTCTTGTTGGAGATGCATAGAAACATCAAGCAAAAAACACCTGACATTGCTCCAAGAATCTTGACACAGGAGCTCCTTAATCATCCTGTGATAGCAGTACTATTAGTTTTATTATTCTCACCACATAGGTAAAGACTCCAAGGCTGAGTGAGCCACAACACATCAAGAAATCCTGGTGTACTCATCTGCCAGATCCACAGATCCTAGCCCCTTGCCTGACCTCATTAGTACCCCAACTGCTGACCCTGCTTTCACTGGTTTGGTCCTGCTTTCCCACTGCTTTGGGTATCCTGGCATCCTTGTTCTAGGGTCACAGACCTTCTAGACCTAGATGTCCATATTGAGATTTTTCCCCTCTGCTGCATTTTGTTGTCAACATCCAGAGCTCCACCCTAGGGCTTCCCTCCCAAGCTGGGAAGGAAAACCTACTTTCAACTGAAATAACCATCTTCATCACACCTTTATCCTCACCCTCAGCTTCCACAGTTTCTTCATACAGTGCTGCCTGTGGCATTTCCATGATGACATCATAGGTGGCTTCTCCAGAAGATGCCTCAGACCTTTCCAGACCTGAAGCAAGGTGGACTTAGTCACACAGAAACCACCGGGTGGGTGTGACTGCGGGCAGGGGAAGGCAACATCTCCGGACAGAAATCCCACACAAGCAGGAAAGAGGCAGAATTCTCTGCCTAGAATGGGAAGACCAGGATCCTCCTTGACAAGCATCTCTCATTAAGTAAACCATGGGCCAAGGTGTGGTGTCCAGGGGAACTTCAAGGGTTCATCTCAGAGTCCCAAGAACCAGGAGAAACTCAAATGTCTAAGTTCCTCTCTTTGAGCAATGAAACGCTGCTTTAAGTGAAACTCTGCTGCATAGATCCCAATACCAGGTTGGGGCTGTTTTAACCATGTTAGCTTTTGAGATGGAAATGGACGTGCACATACCCCTCTGCTTGGCTTGTGTGACTTGAAGTAGAATCAGAAAGACCGTGAAGCCCAGAAGGAGAAGACCAAAAAAGATCCCCAAGATGGTGCTGACTGTCCTGAGCATTGCGCAGAGCTCTGTAGCCAGTGGGGTGTCAGACTCTGAGGAAGGAAAGGACATGAGCCACCTGGGTGGCAGCAAGAGGTATGTGCCTCTTAGCAGAAGAGGTGGCTATCAGAAACAATACCTACACCTCACCCGATGGGTGGCATGTGGTGTTAGAAGTTATAAGATGGGAAGGCATCTGCTGGCTAGAGTTGAGCAGAGCACCACAGAACTGGTTGGTATCCACTGGTGGGAAGGGTGAGGTTTCTACCCTCATGGGGCAGTTCTCCCTTTTTAGTAAACAATTGTTAACATGGTCTTGAAAAAAGGCTACTAGATAGGTACACAAGGAGACTTATGGGCACATGACATGTCTCAGATGCTTGCTCAATAAAAGTTGCTCATAGCTGCCAATTTTTCTAACATCACTACTATGGTTATCTGTTCTCTGCAGAAAGAATTAAGTGCAGTGTTCAGGAGTCAAGACAGTGTCTCCATATTAGAGGCTTCCAACACCCAGGTGACCCCCACTTCTTCTGAAGTTAATATAGATTGTGTGTAAACACAAGAGAAGTCCCTAAAAAGACTAGAGGAGGAGCCAGCAGACGGCGTAATGGTTACATTGCTAGACTCCCACATAATTCACCATGGCTCAAGTTCTGAAACCGGCAGCTTAAAATTCATGATGGGCGTGTGTATGTGTGTGCCCAAGATCCCAAGAGGAGAATGGAGAAGGGATTGTGGTGTGATCATCCCCTTAGGGGTGATTAATCACTTTCTGTCTCTCTGTCTCTGACTCTTTTGCTATTGGGTGAGTGCATGCACCCAATAGCAAAAATCTCTATATATTAAAAAAAATAATAATAAAAAGATGAAAGGAAATCCAGATGGTGCTTACCCAGCCGGCCCTCTACATCCAAACACCTTAACCCAGAAAAAAAATGTTGGAAACCCACTAAAACATGGCCCACTTGTTCCCCTGGCCACAGAAGTGACAAAAGAAAGGAATTTATGACCAAATATCGGACCCCCTCTGCTAAATTTCAGGCATCATGACACACCTTCCCCACCAGCCCACCCACTCACCTGAGCAGCGCACACCAGCATCCTCCTTGTGTGTGCAGTCTCCACGTCCCCAAGGCTGGGCTGGGCATCCCCACAGGGACATCTCGCTGCCCCGGCACCCCACCTCATCCAGCCACACAGGCCCAGAGCCAGGGCCAAAGGCAGCCTCCTGTAGGGCTTCAATGGCCTTGCCACAGCCCAGCTGACGGCACACGACCTCCGCATCAGCCAGATCCCAGGAATCATCACACACGGTGCCCCAGGAACCTGCATGCCAGAGCTCCACGCGCCCAGAGCAGCTATCCTGGCCACCATGCACACGCAGCATACCCTCCTCTGGAAAAGGAGGCTTTGGTCACAGTGGGGCTGGAATAGGATGGGGAAGAGGACAGGGACATGGACAGAGGGGTACCTGGACAGTCGTGTATGGACGAGCAGTTCAGGGTCTTCTCAGGCCCCTGAGGAATTTCTGTCTTTTCTGTGAAGTATATTGAGACATATCTCTGTATTTGCAGCAGCTTCAAATGCTGAAAAATATTGATTATCTTTTCCTTTTTCTTTTTCTCTCCAAGTAATTCAACTAGGAATTTCGGCCTGCTAAATAAGCATAATTCTATCTACATAAGTAAATAATATCTACACAGACTGAGAGATTCCACAAACTGTTCCAGAGACTTCTCCATGGGATCATGTCCCTGTGAAATGTCCTCAGGAGATGCACACTGAGCACGGTGGTCCTATTCCCCCACAGGTGAAGAACAGGGATGTCAAAAGACTTCAGATGACCCCTCAAAGCTCAGAGAGCAGGGCAGTGACCCTGACACTTTACTGGACCACAACAACCCAGGGAATAAGAAGTGAAGATGGACATCACATCTCAGGATAAGGCCACAAGAAGATGCAGTGCCCAGCCCCTCACAGGTAACAATCCCCACCACCACACTAACACGCACAGACTCCTACCAGACCCCACACTCACCTGCACATATGACCCAGGCTTCCTCTTGGCTAGAGCAAGAATGCTGGTTCCAGGGGGCTGAGGGGCACTGCCAAAGAGTCCTGTCATGCCTGGCTCTGCACTGAATGGAGGCCACCCACAGAGCCCCAGGGCGAGGCCACCTCCCCACCCTGGCCTGCAGCTGCCCTTGGGGCCCACAGCCCAGCTGCTCACACAGGACTCCCAGGGAGGCAGCACTCAGGCTCTGGCAGACACCACCCCAGGTCCCATTGTAGAAAACTTCCAGTCTCCCTGCACATGGCTGGCTGTGGTTCTGCAGCCTCAGATCCGTGAACTCTGAGGACAGAGAGACCAGTCAGCAAGGCCTAGCTTTGACTTAGTGGATGGGTGAGGGGATGAGGGTGATCGACTATACCCACCTGAGCAGAAGACCCCAGCATCCTCCTTGTGCCCACAGTCATGCCGGCCCCATCCCCAGAATGGGCACTGCCACAGTGCAGACTCGTTGCCCTGGCAGCCAAGCTGGTCCATCCAGATGCGCCCAGATCCAGCCCCAAAGTGGGTGGCCCCCAGGGCACTGAGACCACGGCCACAGCCCAGTTGCCTGCAGACCACGTGCGCGTCCTGCAGGTCCCAGGCGTCATCACACACAGTGCCCCACTCACCCTCGTGGAACACCTCCACACGCCCTGCACATCGGCCTGGCCCCTCAGCCAGTCTGACCAGGACACTTCCTGCAGAGAGACTGAGTCAGGGCCCAACAGGACACACGGGGGGTGGGGGCGGGGAGGAAGGGTAGGAGGATGGGGTTGCACACTCACCAGAACATACAACGCCTGCATCCCGTGAGCTTCCGGCAGGCACCAGCAGGGTTGTGGACACGTTGCACTGGGTCAGCTGGGTCTCAGTGCCCAGACAGCGCGCACGGCTCAGTCCCACCGGGAAGGCCCTGTGGCCAGGGGCAGGTGCATCGTAGGCTCGCTCAGCTAGTCCGCAACCGAGCTGCCGGCACACGACTTGTGCCCCGGGCAGGTCCCAATCATCATCCAACACACGGCCCCACACGTCACCCAGGAAGATCTCCACACGGCCATCACAGTGACTCTGTCCGTCCCTCAGCCTCAGGGCATGGGGGAGTCCTAGGAAAGAAATTGTCCTGCTGTCTCTCCTTCCCTTCGAGCTGCCTTTCTTCTTCCCCTCATGTCTTCTTGTCCTTTTTTCCTCTTCTATCCAAAATCTCTTCTTTCCCCCAACAATTCTCCCACCTGCCACTTCTTCCCAGCCTGCCTTACCAACTCAGCTTTTAACATATGTGTGATTATCTATTATCCACCCTGAATAACCTCCTGTCTTGCCGACTGCCTAGCCCTGTGTCCACCCGACTGCCCATCTCACACTCTGCATGCAATGCACCCACCTGAGCAGATGGCAGAGGCCATGTTTCCTTGGGCACAGGCCGGGGCCCCCAGGGTGCTTGCTGGGCAGCTCAACAAATGGGGCTCTGTCCCCATGCAGTGAAACACATCTGGCCAGATGGGACTGTCTCCTTCCCCAAAATGCCCTCCTTGGGGAATGTCCACCACATTGCCACAGTTGAGTTGGTGACAGAGGACTGTGGCGTCTGCCAAGTCCCAGTGGGTGGCACAGACGGGTGCCCAGGTTCCCTGCACATGGACCTCCACATGTCCCTCACAGCTGCTGCTGCCGTTGACCAGCCGGAACTCTGGAGGAGAGGAGGAGTTACTGTGGTTCCCAGGCCCTGTAGACACTGCTGCACTTGTCCTTAATGTGAGCCTCGTTAAACACAGACCTCATCTCAGACTTAGGAGGGACAGACTGAGGGTAAAAAATTTATTTCTCCATTAAAGCAATGATTCAGTTGAGAAAACTGTCAAAATCAGTTTGGTAAATGCTCTTGAATGTTTTAAACAGAGAAGAATACTACTGAAAATAAAAGTTGCCACATGTAGGCTAATAGTGCAACGTGTGCCCCATGGCCGAGCTCACTGCATCCTTCACTATTACTGCTTCTCTTGACCATCTTGAAATTAGGGATCAGGGCAGCACCTCAGGTCTCACTCCTTACTCCTCAGTGCTGATACACCTACTTTTTAAGTTAAGCTTAGTTAAACATAATCCACACCCAGGATTTGGAAGGAAAAGACTGAAGGTTAAAAAGTAATGACACTAAAAATAGAGTAGGAAGCCAAATTCTCCTCTAAAGCAATGATAGAATTCCTAATATTTAAATGTATAATAACTGAAATGAAAAATTCACAAATGGTATCAAAAGCATATTTGAGTAGTCAAAAAAAAAATAATTGATTAACTTGAATATAAATTAATTGAGATTATCCAGTCTGAAGAAGAGAAAGAAAAAAGAATAATGGAAAAAAATAGATCTCAGAAAAACGTGAGACCCCATCAAGTGTACCAATACATGCATAATGGAGTCCCATAAAGAGAGAAGAGAGGGCATGGTAGAGAAAATACTTAAAGAATACTGTTATAAATGTTCTAGGTTTGATGTAAGATATGAATCTGTATGTCCAAGAATCTTCACAAACTCCAAATAAGCTATTCTCAAGAAGATCCACATAATCAAACTCCCAAAAGTAAAATATAAAAAGAGCATGTTGAAAGCAGTAAGAGTTAAGTGACTCATCATGTCCAAATAATCCTATTACTAATAATATTATTAATATAATATTTAATATAATAATATAATATAATAGTGTAATATAAATATAATAAATAATATAATAATATAATATTATTAATAATAATATTATGAGGATTTTCTCATCAAAAACCTCATAAAAGGTAGAAGGCAGAGAGGTAACAAGTCTAAAATCCTGAAAAAATAAATCATCACTCAAAAATTCTGTATCTAGTAGCTCCACATGGATCCTGAACTTCAGTTGTGAACTAGTGCTTTCAGAGACTTAAAATGAAGATTTTACACTGAGACTTCTTCCTCACTTATTTCTGGTGGGTAGTGTTACCTGTCTCTATGTCTCCAGTTCTCTCTGTCTCTCTGTGTCTCCAAATCGTTTAATTTTTTTTTAAGGTAAAGTATTCTCTGGGCTTTCAAGCCCTTTTATTGTGTTAATAGGTGCCTCTCCCCTTCTGTTTAGGAAAGTCACAAACCCAGGCCCACCTCCACATGGATCCTGAACTTCAACTGTGAACTAGTGCTTTTGCACTGTGCTGGCTTGCCACATGGTTTTCAATTTTTGCATTTTAATATTAAAATCTATAGTTATTATCCTTTTTTCTTATTTTATTTTTTCTTCTTTCCTTTTCTTTAATTCTTTTCTTTTTTTTTTTTTATCTTTATTCATTTGCTTCTCAGCCTCTGCTCACTAAGTGTCTAGACAGGTCCAAGTGAACAGAATCTATATATCCGAATACAGTTAGGGTCAGAATATTCCTCTATCCCCACTGATTCTGATGCACAAGGAGTGAGAACAGAATGGAAGAGAGATTGCAGATCACCTCCTCCTTCACGCTTCTGAACACTCAGACTGAACTTCAAGAATTAGGAAAAACACACCATCCATGTGATGACTAGAAATCACTGCAGGGTCACAAGAAACATTAAAAAATAAGAAAATAACTCTCCTCCAAGGAAAAATAAGTCCTCTTCATCCTCAGACAGTATGATGAAATTCAAGGAAATGTTTGATAAAGAATTTAAAATTTTCATGGTGACAAAGCTCACAGAGATCGAAGAGAAGAAAGGCAACGAACTGCCAAAGAGGCATGGAAAAGAAGCTGATGAGCTTCAGGAGGTGAGGAAATTCTTGCAAGATCTAAAAGAGGAAATAAACACTTTAAAAAAGAATCAAATGGACCTGTTAGAGATGAAGACTATAACATAGGAAGTCAAAACCTCCCTTGAAAGTATTCAAAGCAGACTAGATCATACTGAAAGTTGAATCTCAGTTGTAGAAGATAGAATTACTGACCTAGAAAAATCCACCACGAAGACTGAGAAAATTGTCCAAAAACATGAGAATACTATACGAGAAATACTAGATACCATCAAACATCCAAACGTGGATAATTGGTATCCCAGAAGGAGAAGAGACTCATAAGGGCATTGATAATCTATTCCATGAAATCCTGCAAGAAAACTTTCCAAACCTAGAGAAGCATTCAAAGATCCAGTCCCAAGAAATACAAAGGGCCCCAAATAGAATCAACCCAAGAAGATCTTCTCCAAGACACATTATAGCCAGATTGAGCAAAACCACAGACAAAGACAAGATACTAAGATTGGCAAGAGAGAAACAGCAAGTTACCTACAAAGGATATCCCATCAGACTAACAGCAGACCTCTCATCGAAAACAATGCGAGTGAGGAAAGAATGGGAAAATGTATTCAAAGTGTTAAGGGAAAAGCAATTGCAACCATGGATACTATACCTGGCAAGATTATCCTTCATATGGGAAGAAAAGACAAACAAAACCTGAAAGAATTTAACAACACCAGACCAGATCTCCAAGAAATTCTGCAGAGAGTGCTATACCCAGAAAATTAAATACAGTCACACAGAAATAAGACTTCAAAAACTAAGAAAATGGCCAACTGAATCAGGGGGACAAATCTGAAGTTGAATATTATACCCCAGAATTTAATTGGGAAAATTGAATCACAGCAAAAGATAAAGTACATGAGACTGAACTGGTGAAATAGAATTTTATGACTTTTACCAAAACATTGTTGATTTTTTTTCTAGGCTTTGTTTTCCGATTTTAAGGATTTTTGCCTTGGCTCGAGCTGCCATTAGGTTTATGTACCTACTATTTGAACAGAATCACAACCTGTTTCCTGGCTTTAAGTTTTAAGCATATTTCCTTAGCATTTCTTTGATTTATTAAAGTTAAATCTGCTTTTCTTTAAATTGAAAAATATAGTAAAAAATACATAATTAATGACCATAGTAAACTATTTAGCACCAGGTAGGTGCTACCTTATAGTGTATTCATTCTACTCAGAGTTTCATGTCTTCAGTCAGACATGTATTCATAGATATGTATATATCAGCAGAGCTTGCTATTGAAAGTAGTTAGATTATTTAAGAAATTTTGTGAATCAATAAAATGTGGGGGGGAAAAGGAATGGAAAACAACTGTGGACACCTGAGAAAGTGTGGAAGGAGCATAGGAAATGGCAGAGGGTGAGAAATAGGGGAAGTGTATATACATATACATATATGAAACTAGAAATGGAAAATTATTAACGATAACATGTATGATTAATTAAATGAGAAATTACATTTTATATGTTGTAACAATGCTCAGTGAATAAATGTAAATTAATTCATTAAAAAATAAGAAATAAAAATATTTAAAAATTTTGTATCTAGTAAATAAGTTTTTAAAAAACTCTAAAACAAATCCTGTATCCAGTAAAATTCTCCTTCAGAAGTTAAGGAAAAGTTAAAATGAAAGCTGAAGAAATTCATTGTTACTAGACCTATACTGCAAGAAATCCTAAAGAGTGTTCCTTAGGATAAAATGAAGGAACTTCATACAGTAAGTCAAAGTCATATGATCGAATAAATAATACCACTATAAAAATAATTACATAAGAAAATTTATAGGTCCACAGTACTGTATTTTGGGGTTTTTTTTTTTTTCACTTGTATCTATATGCTTTAAATGACAAATGCAAAAAAAAACAATAATTACACAGCTATCTTAATGGGCATGCAATGTATAAAGATGTAATTTGTGACAATAACTATTTAGCAACAGAGGTTTTTAGTTTTTTGTAGATGGTTTTGCCTTAGGGCACATGTGCTTGCTGGAGAGAGAGAGAGAGAGAGAGAAACAGTGAAAGGGAAATCACCCCTGAGAAGGATGGCCACACTGCAACCCCTTCTCTTCCATTCTCCTCTCAGGATCTTGAGCACGGACGCGCGGTGTTTCAAAAATGTACTCTTTTCCTTTTTTATTTATTTTTGTTTATCATCATCATCATCATTCTTACTATTCAACATTTTACTAGACGTTCAAGCCATACATATTAAACAAGAAAAAAAATCCTTCATATTATAATGGAAGAAGTAAAACTGTCTGTATTTGCAGAAGTATGTTCTCATATAGAGAATATCCTACAGAATCCACAGACATAAAAGAACTCTTAAAGTCATAAATAACTTCAAGAAAGTTAAAGGTACAAAATTAATACACAAATGTACATTCTAGGAATGATTATAAAGAAAGCTAAAAGAACAATTTCCTTTACAATCATATCAAAAAGAATAAAATATTGAGAAATAAAGTTAACCAAAAAGGTCTGAGACTTATACACTGAAACCCATAAATCGTTGTTGAAAAAAAAAATCTAAAAGAATGTAAAGACAACTCATATCCATGGAATGAAAACTTTAATATTGTTAAGATGGAAATACTCCCAAAGAAACCTCCAGATTCTATGCAATCCCTATTAAAATTTCAACAATCTCTTTTTTTTGCAAAAATTTTTTTTAAAAATGTTAATTCTAAAATTAATACAAAATGTCCAGGGACCCAAATAGAAAAAACAATCTTAAAAAAAAAAAAAAAAAACAAGGAGGACTCACTTACCTATTTTGTAACTACTACAAAGTTACAGTGCTCAAGATAGTGTGGTACTGCCATAAAGATACAGACATAGATCAGCAAACTAGACAGGATAGCCTGGAAATAAATCCATATGATTTAAATAAAAGAAAAATAAATAAATAAATAAAACTTCATCAGAATTTAAAACTGTTGTGCATCGAAGGGCATTTTTATGAAAGTGAAAGATAATCCACAAAATGAGAGAAATTTTGCAAATTATATGCTAAGAGCTAGTCTAGTATTCAGAATATATTTTTTTAAAAACTCATCATTCAGGAACAGCAGGTGGCGTAATGGTTATGTTGCAGGACTCCACGGGCCATAGTTCAAGTCCCAGACCTGGTGGCTTAAAATTCATGCCAGGGGGGACCAGCAGTTAGCGTAATGGCTATGTCGCTGGTCTCCCATGTAGTCGACCGCAGTTCGCGTCCCAGACCCGGTGGCTTAAAACTCACGCCGGGCGCATGTGCGTGTGTGCCCAAGATCCCGAGAGGAGAATGGAGGAGAAGGGATTGCGGCGTGGGCATCCCCCCTGGTGATTTCTCACTTTCTGTCTGTCTCTCTCTGTCTGTCTGGCGAGCACACGTGCCCTATAGCAAAAACCTCTCAAAAAAAAAAAAAAAATTCATGCCAGGGGCATGTGCATGTGTGCCCAAAATCCCAAGAGGTGACTGGAGGAGAAGGGATTACAGCATGGCCAACCCCCCCTGGGGTGATTTCTCCCTTTCTGTCTCTCAGTCTGTCTCTCTGGTGAGCACACATGACCTATAGCAAAAATCTCTCAAAAAAAAATCTATCTCTAAATGCATGTCAAAAAGGAAGAGTGTAGTGCTTCAGCTTCATTTTGGCTAAGTAATACAGTCAAGCAAAAGTTTGTTTTCAAGTGACCCATTGAGTTGTGTAAGCATTTTTATTTCAAATAAAATATATTTATATTATTTGTCCAAAAAAAAAAAAACCCTCATGATTCTGTAACAAAAAGGTAACCTATTTTTTAAAATGAGTAGAAGACTTGAACAGACATTTCTCCAGAAAATATAGACAAATGATCAACACACACATGCAAACACTGAGGAAGAACCGATAGGAGAAGGAGTAGGATGTGCCCAATTCCCTCCCCTTTGAGCTAGCTATACGCAGTTCTAGGTTGAGGCAGCACCCATACATTCAAGTGCCAGGAAATGGCAGTGATGGGACCGAGCATGGTCTTGGGCTCTCTCTTGCCAAATGTCCACCATCATCATAGCTTAGTAGGCCCTAAAGACCCCTAACTCCTGAACCCCAAACTTCAGCCCAGGTCCCACTCCAAGAGCCTTCCATTGTGACTTACTTTCCCCTGAGCACGTGAGTCCAGCATCCTGGCTGTGTCCGCACTGGTGCCCAGGCTCCCTTGGGCAGTAGAACAGCAGGGATTCATTGCCCATACAGCGGAAGGCTTCAGTCCACATGATCCCAGAGCCCTGGCTGAAGTGGGCGGCCCCATGCATGGACACAGCCATACCACAACGAAGCTCCCGGCATACCACATGGGCAGTAGGCAAGTCCAGGTCAGAGTCACAGATGGTGCCCCAGGTCAGGCCCCGCCTCACCTCCAGACGTCCAGTGCAGGGGTGGGCACCACCCACCAGCTGGGCTTCTATGTGACCTAGGGGCAGAGGCTGGACTGGAGCCACCTGAGGTCAGGACAGGCTCCATGCAAGTCTCTGGATGAAATTGTCTAATCACTGCTCTATGATTGCACAGACGTGGACAATATGGAGGACCCAGGACCATCTGGCTTAGCCCAGTCCCTGGGGCCCAGCTTCCCATAAGAGATGTCCTGGGATGTGTAGGTTGAGGACCTTCACATCTCCCCAGATTTCTCCAGTTCTGATCTCTTCACAAATTCTGACAGCAAATGTTCATCCCAGGTTACCTCCCCTCTGGACACACAAGAATCTCCACCCCTCAAGGGCCTGGGGTCCCCACATCTTTGTCATCCTGTCCACCTCCACACTTGGAACTTGACCCTAACCAGCCACTGTAATCACCTGGTGATTTTTTTTTTACTTTTTGTTACGGTTTCTTATTTGCACTCAATCATCGTGCATCACTATAGTACAGGATCTGTTTTCAAGGTATGCATATGGTACATGATAATCAAATCAAGGATATTACCATATGCATCATTTTCAATAGCAAACTTTGCATTCTTGTGTCTGTTAAATGTTTCTTTTCTGAGTATCTCCCACCCACCCTAACCCAGTTCCTCGGCATCCCCCTGGGCCAATCCAGTCAGAGCCCTATGGGAGGAGCCAGAATAGGTGCTAGACATTTTCCCAGATGACCTCAGAGCCCCCAATGATAAGAATCAGATTCATGGAGCTTCTCAGCTTCTCTCTCTCTCTGAGGTGGGGGTGCAATCTGGATACAGTAGAGAGGATGCTTTTCTGTCATGGTGGGTAAGCCAGCTCCCTGGCCCCAGAGGACATCTCTCCTCCCTCACCCCCAAGCAGAGGCCAGCCTTTTCAGTCCCTGGCCATAGGTGTGAGGAGACATATTTCATCTCAAAGACCCTTGACTGGAGACATCCCTACCTTTGCATACCACTTCAGTGTCTGTCGAGAGATCACATTGGTCTACCAAGTTCAGGTTGAATCTGCAGTTGAAGATGCTGGACTCTGTTCCCTGGCAGGTCACCACTTTTGACCCCAGCTTGCCCAAGTCCTTTGTGAGTTGTGGTCTGGATCCTTGAGTGCTAGGCCACATCCTAGCCTTCTGCAGAGGACACTAGCTTCCTCCTGGTGGAAGCCACACCTTATCACAGTGTCTCTTGTCATCTGGATCACAGGGGTCCCTGCGCAGGGACTGCCTCCACCACTTAACTTCATTGATGCCAGCTTCCCACCTGCACACACAAGAAACTGCTCTACTCCCACTGGAGCCCCACTGGGGTCTGGTCCTCCAATTTCACACACATGAACTGAAGCAGTGGGCCTTGAAGAGTGGCAGGGGTCCACAGCAGAAGTTCTTCCTGTGGGACCAGGACCTGAAGTGGCAAGCAACTGCATCCTACCCTCCTTAAATCACCTTTCTCCCTGCTGCCCTGTGCCCAAGAGGCCTCCAGTATTGGTGAGAATGAGCTCCATCCCTCTGGTTTCTGGCTTTCTACCCACAAAAAGGTTCCTCCCAAGAGTAGCAGGTAGGCAGGCAGATCAGATCTGTCCCTCTCTGAGGACACCTGCAAGGCTGTATTTCCTGAGTCCTCTGGTCACTCCCTGCCCTGTGATAGCCTCTGCTCAGGGCAAAGCTGTTTTGGTTTCAGAGCCCATGCCTTGGGCCTCCAATGCCTGGGGACCAACCATGTGTCCATTCTCCTCACCTGTGTTCATACTCCCTGTCCATCTCTCCTCAAATACACCACTTTGAGCCTCTGCATCCCACCAACTATCTGATGAAAGGGAAATGACCTGTTCCTATCCAGATCCTGGAGATGATCTGAGAACGCTGAACTCTGGAGGCTGACCCAGGAACACAAAGCCTCCAGAGCCTTCCTGAAGGGCAACTCTGGGGACTCTGCAATCTCCAGGCCTGAGATAGGAGCCATAAGAACTCTGCCTGAGCCCAGAATGGCCTCTGTTCACTCTGGCCAGTCAGGGGAGAAAAGCAGGAACATTTCACTGCAGAAGTTCCTGTAGACACCTCGGGGACAATTAATTGATGGTTTCAATGAGTCCAGAAAGACTGGACTCAGACCAGTCTCTGCCAGGGCTGGCTTGGGTGTACAACATGTTCCTCAATTGTATCATTCTGGCCTTTGGAGGGGACAAATTCAGGTTTCATAACAGTGCCATGAGGATCTGAGGGTCACCAGCTCTGTGGTCATAGGCACCCTGAGAGGAGGGTTCTGTCTCCCATCATGGGATCCTGTGGAACTGCCCTTCCTCCCAAGGAGGAAGGCCATGAGTGGAGAAAGGGCCACAGGCAGAAGCTGCTACCTACCTGAGCAGTGCACCGCGCTGATGCACTCACATGCACAGTCTTGCGGTGGCCCCCACATTCCCAAGGAGCACTCCCAGAGTGAATCCTCCGTGCCCTGGCATTGCACACCCTGCAGCAAGGACTGCTGGGTCTCATGGATCCATATCACATACGTGGGGGTAACAAGGGCTTGGCCACAGCCCAGCTGTCTGCAGATCACTGATGCCGCCTCCAGGCCCAACCGGTCCCCACACACCAGGCCCTGCTGCCCGAGGTACTGCACCTGCAGGAGCCCCTCACAGCGATTTCCACCCCTCAACAGGGTCAGGGACTCTGCAGTGGAGGCTTTGGGGACAAAAACACAGGAAGGGTATTATAGCAAAGGTACATTTGAGAACATTTTGCTCCAAATTTTCAATAATTAGGAACCTCATTTTTACCTTCCATCCCAATTTGTACTCTTTTTATAAAAATTTATTTATTTAGGGACCAGCAGTTGGCGTAATGACTATGTGGCTGGACTCCCATGTAGTTGACTGCAGTTCGAGTCCCGGACCCAGTGGCTTAAATTCACACCGGGCACGTGTGCATGCATGCCCAAGATCCCAAGAGGAGAATGGAGGAGAAGGGATTGCAGCATGGCCATCACCCCAGTGGGTGATTTCTCACTTTCTGTTTCCCTGTCTCTCTCTGTCTTTCAGGCAAGCACATGCACCCTGTAAGCAAAAAACTCTCAAAAAAATTTTATTTATTTATATTTTATTTTATACATTTAACCACTATATATCACTTTGCCTATAAGTTGAATTTACCCCAACATGAAAATGCTTCACAACAGTCCAATTGAGGATACAAAACACATTGTCAACAAATAATAATCCATTTCTGTGTCCCATAAATGTCTTGCCTCTCTATTTTTCTACTTAATTTCTCTTCATTTTGGTTTCTCATTTTTCTCACACTTTATTTTGATGGTATCAATGACATTAACAAAGTAAAATGTTAATAAAAATGTCTTAAGGACCATTTTTTAGACTATTTATTTCTTTCTTCCATGAGCAAGATAAAGAGCAAGCAAGACAACATCCCCAACAAAGTCTGGGTGTTGTGATCTACACCTAGCCTCACACAACTCAGTCATGTTTGGCATACTCAAGAAGGTCTCCAGACATAAACCTTGTATCTTCTCATGTGGGTCGGCCTTGCAGAGCATCGCATTTTGCCACTGCACCTCAATCCAGTCCCCAAGGTTCATTTTATTTTAAAAGCTCTACAGAATTAAGTGTCTAGCCTTTTATGCCCACATGATGGCTCAGGGAAAGGAAACCTCTGGTTACTCTGCTAATAATAAGCTGTGCAGAGGGCACCCTAGACATTTGGGGTCTCTATCTGAGCCTCCCAAGACTCAGATAGTGAAATAATTAGAACCAATGTTATGTTATCTTAGCTCAACCCCCATGGAATGTCCTGCATGCCAGTGACTCTGACCACCAGGACTCTATGCACACACTCACCAGGAGGGAGGATCCAGCAGACCAGAAACAGCAGCCACAGCCCTAGAGGGGACAATGCCATGCCTGGTCGCATCTGCTGCAACACCCCAGGCTGATGATCTCAGGACAGGCATGTGTGCTCTGCCCCTTTGCGGAAGCTGGACTCTGACTCTGTGGTAAAGCCTGGCTGAGAAGGAAGCCCGTGAGCACTCTTGCCACCGCCCCCGCCCCCCATCAGAGCCATCATCTGTCACCCTGAGCAGGTGCTCAGCCATAGTGCCTGAACCCAGACAGTGCCAGAACTGTGTGATGCTAATCAGGAGCCTACATTTGGGGAGGAGAGAGAGTCTCACCAAATCCCTTGCCTAACCTGCTCAGAGATCCTCTGTCCTCACAACTTCAGGTTCCCATGCCTAGGCCAACCATTATTTTAAAAATTGTAAAAACACTGCTAGTGTAAGTTGGAGTGATATAAAAATGTGAGAAGCAGTCCGTCACTGATAAACAGGGCAAGGCCAGGACAAGGGGCAGAGACCTAAAGAAGACTAGGTCCTGGGGTGAGTGAACACCTTCTGCTGTCCTAATACCTCATTCTGCTCCTCGCCTGTCTTCCAGGTCCCCTGTCACATGCTTATATCCCAACCCATAGCTTGTCAGCTTGCTTTTATATGTGAGGCCTAGGCATGCCCCAACTCATACCTTTCTCTGGTTACCTCCAACCCCAAGGATGCCCTCCACAAGGAAAGTAACACTCAGAGAGATCTTGAGGCCCCAGTGGGCCAGCATTGGTGATGGCTCCAGCAGGCTGCCACGCACTAGGGTAAATGTGAAGGGGTAGGTCAGAACCTGGCATCACTGAACAGAACCTAGAGATAAGGGACTCATTGGATGTTTAACCCTGGATTTTTACCAGACACTAAGAACAGAGATGGATGACTGGGAGTCAGAAAAGATCTATACAATGGTGTGATCCTGTGGGGGGTGGGCCTGGATGGCTGGATGTGGTCAGGGATGAATATGCCCAGGGAGAGTTTGCAGGAGTCATCAAAGCCCAACAGAGGTAAGAGATAACTATCACCCCACAGCCCCAGATGAACCTGGACAAGCACCGTATGGGTAGAAGAAAGGCGAGTTGCCAGGAGTTGGTTCTACAAGGAGCTATCTTGAGATTTAGAACTACCAGGCTTGGAGTGGAGGAAGCAAGGACAAGGAATGATTTAGAAGGCTGAGAGATACTTAAATTCTCCTCAAAGACATCTTCCAAGAGTGGCTGCATGGAATTACCAGGTTCCAGGAGCAGGAAACCCACCTCACACCTCAGGAAAAAGAAGTGGGCAACAGGCTGTGAGTGAGCATGATGTTGCACTGAAAACACATGAAGCTTATGTCAGACCGAGGACAAATGACCAAGGTGAGGAAGAAAAGTGGGGCCCAGAAAGAACCTGGGGTGTGTTAGTATCTGATAAATCTAGGATAAATAAATGATGAATGCATGGCTTCAAAGGGAGTTTAATAACATGTGTTTTAAGAATGAAAACAATGAAGACCCCCAGACTCTCTGGTTTATCCCACTCTCTTGACACGTTGATGTCTCCCACAGGCAGCTCAGTCATCACATGCCAGGCAAGGGGTCGCCACGGTCTTCCATTTCAGCCTGAGCTATAGGGCCCAGACTCCAAGTAGCCCCACCTATATTTAAGGAGAAAGACACACACTGGGGTCCTCAGTGATTTCTTGGAATGTCAGGCGGTCTTGCCCTTCATTTCAAGCAAAGCCACAAAGGACAAGGATTGGACAAAGTGGGTCAGGTGAGAGTGAGACTGCTTCTGACCCGGAGTCCTCCCCCCAGTCCTATCTACTCAGGACATATTCTGCAACTGGCCAGGATGCAGTGCTGGAAGGACAGTGTGCACAGCTATGCATTAAACTCATTAAAGTCTTCAGACCTTCCTAAGAGAAAACAAGTCTCAGGAGCAGCTTGGAAGGATAAGCCTCTACTCTCTAGAACTGAGGTGGGAATAAGGGTCATTGATACACAGAGAAGTGACTCTCAGGTCCTTTAAATGTAGGCAGTGGTCACAGCAGAGCCTTCAGCATAGCAATACAGCAGGAAAAGCATGACAGAGGCCAAGGAACAGGATGCACACCTGTGGGACTCAACAGCACCCCATCCTCCTCCTCCTCCTCCTCCTCCTCCTCCTCCTCCTCCTCCTCCTCCTCCTCCCTGGGACAGTCCTCGGGTCCTCCCACATCGTCATACTCCTCCTCCAGCACTGGGTCCTCAGGCAATGCAGCCCTCATGTCGTTCACTCCCATAAAGACAGCTCCAATGTCTTCATAGACACCTTCTGATGGCAAGTCCCCCGACAATACAGAACCTACAAAGGCAACACCAGAACCCTCTAGAGGAAATATGCTTACAGTCTAAGCCCACTGGAACTGGTCCCCTGTGGTCCCTCATGCACACCAGGACTCCAGCTTCTGAGATGACCCCTCACCACCAAACACATTGACCTGATACCATTAGGGGCTACACATTTTCTTGGCACCCACCCCAAGTCCTGGGTTCAAGCTTGTAGGTAGCAGTTGCCGAATGCAACCTGAAAAGCTACTGAATATGCATATATAAGGAAACCACCTAAACCCCTGTTCTCAGATGAAGAAGCCCTGGAGAGTGAATTATATTCATTCAGCCCACTTCAAAGCATAGCAAAACTCGAACTCAGGGTCCTGGTTCCTCAACTGCCTGGAGGTACAAGAAGAGGCACTGACAAGTCGCCATGAGGAAAACCACCCAGCAAGCAGGGCAGTGACCAGGACAGAGAGGACCTGCAATGGCTGGAGTCTCATAGAGCTTGCCCTCTCTTCCCACCACCCTCAGCAGGCTGCCCATCTCAGGGCCCTGTGCTAACCGTGCCCAGCCGCACCCACCTACCCATGCAGGCTGCTTTGCGGTGGCACCACTGAGCCCCCAGGAACAGGGAGATGATGCCCAGGAGGGAGCCAAGGATGAGGCAGGCAATCTCTGGTAGGATCCAGGCCTTGTGGGCTGGTGGAGGGATCAGGGTGGGTCCTATGGGACACAGTGAGAAGCAGGGCCTCCTGTGTACCTGAACTGCCAGGGCATTGTGACTCTGGGACTGCATAACCTCAGTCTCTCAGGGAGAGTGTGGGCACCAGGATTAAGGTGGGTCTTTGAAGTGCCTGGACAGGTTGCCTTCCCCCAGAAAGACAGCCCAAGTCATAGAGCTGAGAGGCTCAGGTGGAGGGCTCAGATGGAAGAATGTAGGGGTGTGGGTTCCAGGAGGAGTACAGAGACATGGCACAGATGGGGGCTCAATGGACACCTCTTGTCACCTTGACTGCCCACTGCCCTCAGCTCTGCTTGGGCACTGAGGCACAGGATCTAAGAGGCCACAGAATATCAGGACCAAATACCCCAGTCACCAAGAGAAAGAAGTGGCTGAGTAAAGTCTGGGGCCTCTGTCCCCCATGGATTCTTCAACTACACAGACAAAGGGGAGGAGGGCAGTGTTCACCAGTGAAGGGGTTGCCATCACCATGGATTAGGTCAGCCTGACCTTGTCCTGGCCAATCTAAGGAGAGTCTGGCCTTGACTAAGGTATCACTGGGCCTTCCACAATGCCTTGTCATTGCTGAGTCCCAGTGTTGGCTCCTCTAGGCCACAGACAGACATGGGGAGGGGGGACTCAAAAAAGAGCCACCTAGCCAATGGAGGTGGCTGTGCCATGGTCTCTTGGTCACTTGCAGAAGAAATGACAAGCTCCAAGTTAAAGGACAAAAAGGCATTGACAGTCCTGAGTAACAGGACATTCATCTAGTCCCTGGCAGCAGTGCTGGGGGCAGTCACATTGGACCTGTGACCAGTGCAGAATCAGGGCTAGGCGCTATGAATCTGGCTGAATAGAAGGGGAGGGAGAACATCCGAAAGAAAGAGTCCTTGGACCCGTTCCTGCACCAACACCCTGTGTGCCATCTACTCACCATTAGTGACAGAAGGAAGACACGTGCTTGCCCACACACCAGGCGCTCCTCTGCTGAATTTTAGGCCCCACAATCCCACCAGTCATCCCGCCCACTCACCTGAGCAGCACACACCAGCATCTTCCTTGTGTGTGCAGTCTCCACGTCCCCAGGGCTGGGCTGGACAGTCCCACAGGGTCTTCTCACTGCCCCGGCACCCCACCTCATCCAGCCATATGGGCCCAGAGCCAGGGCTGAAGGCTGCACTTCCTAGGGCAGTTTTCTGCCTGACCACAGCCCAGCTGGCGGCACACGACCTCTGCATCTGCCAGATCCCAGGAATCATCACACACGGTGCCCCAGGAGCCTGTGTGCCAGAGCTCCACGCGCCCAGAGCAATGGTCCTCACCCCCGCGTAGGCGCAGTGCACCCTCCTCTGAAAGAGGAGTCTTTGGTCAGTGGGATCTGGTCCAGGATGGGGAGAGGACAGAAAGGGGATCATAGGGCTACCTGGGCAGCTGTTTGTAGATGAGCAATTTATGGTCTGTTCAAGGTCCTGAGGAACATCTGTCTTTTCTGTGAAATAGATTAAGACAGAACTCAGTATTTGCAAGCACTTAAATGCTTAAAGACATTGATTTTTACTTTTTCTTTCTTTTTTCTAATATTATTCTGTTTTATCATTGTACATCTAAATGGTATACAATATGGATTATCAGAACAAGCAAGCAGAGTATAGGAAACAAATCAAGGATATTATTTTATATATCATTTTCACCAAAAAACTTAAATTCTCATATTTATTAAACTGTGTTTTCCTGAACCCATCCCACACAATATTGCTTGCTGAAAGAACGCCACCCTCTATATTCACTTTAAGAATATCTACACAGGTTGAGAGATTCCACAAACTGTTCCAGAGACTTCTCCATGGGATCATGTCCTTGTGAAATGTCCTCAGGAGATGCACACTGAGCACGGTGGTCCTATTCCCCCACAGGTGACGAACAAGGATCTCAAAAGACTCCAGATGACCCACTCACAGCTCAGAGAGCAGGGCAGTGACCCTGACACTTTACTGGACTACAACAACCCAGGGAATAAGAAGTGAAGATGGACATCGCATCTCAGGATAAGGCCACAAGAAGATGCAGTGCCCAGCCCCTCACAGGTAACAATCCCCACCACCACACTAACACGCACAGGCTCCTACCCGACCCCACACTCACCTGCACATATGACCCAGGCTTCCTCTTGGCTGGAGCAAGAATGCTGGTTCCAGGGGGCTGAGGGGCACTGCCAAAGAGTCCTGTCATGCCTGGCTCTGCACTGAATGGAGGCCACCCACAGAGCCCCAGGGAGAGGCCAGCTCCCCACCCTGGCCTGCAGCTGCCCTTGGGGCCCACAGCCCAGCTGCTCACACAGGACTCCCAGGGAGGCAGCACTCAGGCTCTGGCAGACACCACCCCAGGTCCCATTGTAGAAAACTTCCAGCCTCCCTGCACATGGCTGGCTGTGGTTCTGCAGCCTCAGATCCGTGAACTCTGAGGACAGAGAGACCAGTCAGCAAGGCCTAGCTTTGACTTAGTGGATGGGTGAGGGGATGAGGGTGATCGACTATACCCACCTGAGCAGAAGACCCCGGCGTCCTCCTTGTGCCCACAGTCATGCCGGCCCCATCCCCAGAATGGGCACTGCCACAGTGCAGACTCGTTGCCCTGGCAGCCAAGCTGGTCCATCCAGATGCGCCCAGATCCAGCCCCAAAGTGGGTAGCCCCCAGGGAACTGAGACCACGGCCACAGCCCAGTTGCCTGCAGACCACGTGCGCGTCCTGCAGGTCCCAGGCGTCATCACACACAGTGCCCCACTCACCCTCGTGGAACACCTCCACACGCCCTGCACATCGGCCTGGCCCCTCAGCCAGTCTGACCAGGACACTTCCTGCAGAGAGACTGAGTCAGGGCCCAACAGGACACATGGGGAGTGGGGGCGGGGAGAAAGGGTAGGAAGATGGGGTTGCACACTCACCAGAACATACAACGCCTGCATCCCGTGAGCTTCCGGCAGGCACCAGCAGGGTTGTGGACACGTTGCACTGGGTCAGCTGGGTCTCAGTGCCCAGACAGCGTGCACGGCTCAGTCCCACCGGGAAGGCCCTGTGGTCAGGGGCAGGTGCATCGTAGGCTCGCTCAGCTAGTCCGCAACCGAGCTGCCGGCACACGACTTGTGCCCCGGGCAGGTCCCAAGCATCATCCAATACACGGCCCCACACGTCACCCAGGAAGATCTCCACGCGGCCATCACAGTGACTCTGTCCGTCCCTCAGCCTCAGGGCATGGGGGAGTCCTAGGAAAGAAATTGTCCTGCTGTCTCTCCTTCCCTTCGAGCTGCCTTTCTTCTTCCCCTCATGTCTTCTTGTCCTTTTTTCCTCTCCTATCCAAAATCTCTTCTTTCCCCCAACAATTCTCCCACCTGCCACTTCTTCCCAGCCTGCCTTACCAACTCAGCTTTTAACATATGTGTGACTTATCTATTATCCACCCTGAATAACCTCCTGTCTTGCCGACTGCCTAGCCCTGTGTCCACCCGACTGCCCATCTCACACTCAGCATGCAATGCACCCACCTGAGCAGATGGCAGAGGCCATGTTTCCTTGGGCACAGGCCGGGGCCCCCAGGGTGCTTGCTGGGCAGCTCAACAAATGGGGCTCTGTCCCCATGCAGTGAAACACATCTGGCCAGATGGGACCGTCTCCTTCCCCAAAATGCCCTCCTTGGGGTATGGCCACCACATTGCCACAATTGAGTTGGTGACAGAGGACTGTGGCGTCTGCCAAGTCCCAGTGGGTGGCACAGACGGGTGCCCAGGTTCCCTGCACATGGACCTCCACATGTCCCTCACAGCTGCTGCTGCCATTGACCAGCCGGAACTCTGGAGGAGAGGAGGAGTCACTGTGGTTCCTAGACCCTGTAGACACTGCTGCACTTGTCCTTAATGTGAGCCTCGTTAAACACAGACCTCATCTCAGACTTAGGAGGGACAGACTGAGGGCAAGACAACATGGCAGAAGTAAGTTATTCCTTATGAGTGATAACTTTGAATACAAATGATTAATTTCTGATCAGCAGGAGGGTGTCCTACCCTCACTCTGGAACTGGAAGTAGATGGGGAAGGGGCAGGAAATTCAGACAGGACTAGAAATTGTGGAAGCCAAAGCAGGGGAGGAAGAAGCAATTGGAGGAAATTTGAACTGTGCCCAAATCCCCTCCACCTTTGTGCTGTCAGCAGCCCTAGGCTGAGGGAGCACCAATACGTTTAGGTTCCAGAGAATGGTAATTATGGCACTAAACATGGTCTTCAGAGTTCTCCTGCCAAATGTCTACCATCATCACTGCCTACGAGGCCCTAGAAACTCCCCACCTCTGAAACCCCACCCTGCAGCCCAGATCCAACACCAGTAACCCTCCGTAATGACTTACTTTCCCCTGAGCATGTGAGCCCAGCATCCTGGCTGTGTCCGCACTGGTGCCCAGGCTCTCGTGGGCAGTAGAACAGCAGGGACTCATTGCCCATACAGCGGAAGGCTTCAGTCCACACAATCCCAGAGCCCTGGCTGAAGTGGGCGCCCCCATGCATGGACACAGCCACACCACACCGAAGCTCCCGGCATACCACATGTGCAGTGGTCAAGTCCAGGTTGGAGTCACAGATGGTGCCCCAGGTCAGGCCCCGTCTCACCTCCAGGCGTCCAGTGCAGGGGTGGGCACCACCCACCAGCCGGGCCTCTATGTGTCCTGGGGGCAGAGGCTGAACTGTAGCCACCTTAGAATAGGACAGGCTCCATGCAGGCCTCTGTGTAAAATGTCCAATCACTGGCCTCTGATTGCACAGAGATGGATAGTATGGAGGACCTGGGACCCTCTGGCCTGGCCCAGCCCCAGAGAATAGCTGCCTGCGGGGAAGTGCTAGGGTCTTCAGGATGAGGAACCTCACACACCCCCTCAGGGGTCTTTGACTCCCACACTGATTCTGATAGCAAGTGGTTATCCCTGGCCCTTTCCCCTCTAGAGAGACACGAGCTGTCTGAGACCCCACAGCAGAGGTAGACTAGCATAGCCCACTCAGCCTCTCACCCCAGGGCACAGCTGCATAACAACCCTGGGTAGAATTGTCTGTGCTACAGGCACTGCCCAGTGGGGACATTTCCACAGACTCCCGGACCACCGCACAGTGGAAATAAATAATTGTGTTAACTATCATGTACTGGAGAGGGGAAGCTTTGATTCATGCTATTGGCTGTGTGGGACATGTCATAATCTTTTTTGTTCATATAAGAAAACTGAGGCCTCCAAAAATGCTCTAGGCTGGGGCATTCCTACCTGAGCACACCACTTCAGTGTATGTTGAAAGGTCACACTGCTCTAGAAAGTTCATGTTGATCTTACAGTTGAAAATACTGGATTCTGTTCCCTGGCAGCTTACAAACTTCTGCCAGTGGTCCTCACGGTCCATTCCAGGGTAGACTCTGGACCATTGCAAAGCAGTGCCACATCCCAGCTCTGTGCAGAAAACAGTCGCCTCCTCCTTGTACAATTCACATCTCAAGACAGAGCCAGCTGAATTCATCACCTTGGGAATTCCAACACAGGGGCTGCCACCACCTCCTAGCCCAATTTGTTGCAAGCTACCACCTGGTAACAGAGAAGAAAAATAAAATCCTCTGAACCTGTACCCATGACACACATGGAAGGTCTGAGCACCCTGGACTGACTCGTCATCAGTGCAGCCTCTTGCAGTTAACTATTCTGTGCAGGTTTCCTCATGCATGCCCTGGAGTGAGAGAACTCTCTCCACAGGATTGCTAGATAGCGGCCTTTGTGTGTACAGAACAGAGTGTCCACTGTGGGAGTCTTGAGTCTGGGTATCTGCTGCAAGCACATGGGTGAGAAACTATCACTGTGACAATACCATGCTCTCTACACAGCTAGGGGATATGGGGACATTCAGAGGGATGGGAAGGTAAGCACCAAGCCTATAAAAGACAGAAAAAGAAAACTTCAAACTATCACCTCATCATCCTGCAGCAGAAGATAACCTGAGGTTCCTAAGGGGACAGGTCTCCCATACCTAAGTCAGGCCCTTCCTCCCTTCATTAGGGTTTGCCCCAGTGCCTCCAAAGCCTCCTCCAGGAGAGAAGGTCCTGGGACTAGGGAGGCTCAGAGTCCCTGTTTGACCCACCTGAACAGGTCATCACCACCACGCACTGGCATTCACAGCTGCTCTGATACTCCCAGGCCCCCAAAGAGCATTCCCAGAGAGAGGCCTCATCGCCATGGCAGTGGACACCATTCAGCCAGGGCACCTCCAGCTCCTGGGACCTCACAACATATTTGGGGGATGACAACACAGAGCCACAGTCAAGCTGTCTGCAGATCACCAATGCTGCCTTCATGTCCCAATGGTCCGCGCACATGGGGCCCGTCTGCTTGAGGTACTGCAGCTGCAGGAGTCCCTCACAGTGGTTTATGCCTCCTAGGAGACTCAGAGACTCCTCCCCGGATGGACCTTCAGGGACAGGAACACAAGATGGAGAAAGATGATTCTGGGAATTTCATTCTGAATTTTCAAGGATAAGGAAGTTTAGCCTCATTAGTATTTTTTAAACTTTTTTTCTTTATCATTATTATTATTTATACATTCAATCACTGTATATAATTTAGATTGTAAAGAGATTTTACCTAGCATGACATACACCTCAGTCCAGCCCAGTTGAGAATACTATATACTTACTGATCACAGATAGTAAACCATATCTTTTTTAAATTTTTTTAATGCCAAAGGGTACATGTGTTCAAGAGGGGAAATCAACCCCTCTCCTCACATACACTCAGCCTTATCATGCCATAATCCATTTTTTTTTTACAATTCTTCATCTTGTCTGTATCATGGACATGCTTAAGAATGCAGTGAGCAATGAGTTTTCATGCTATCAAGTCTAGAACGTGAACTCTGGCCAGTCACATGGTATACAGCTTCCTCTGTACAACGCTTAACCATTACACAACAGGGTCATTCTCATAGCTTCATTATTAATCCAATTGCTCACCTTTATCTCAAAATACTGTACCATTAATACTGTACATTTTAATATAGTCAAAATGGCTGCTTTGATGAAGTAAAAGTTAAGAAAAAATGTGCATAAAGAAATCAGGTAACCCAGCATAATCAGTGTTAAGTAATCTCCGACTCATCCCAACCCTAAATGTCCTGTGTGATAGTGGCTTTGTTCACCAGGACCAGAGACAGCAACACACACTCACCAGGAAGGAGGGTCCAGCAGACCAGAAACAGCAGCAACAGCCCTAGAGGGGACAATGCCATGCTTGGTCACATCTGCTGCTATAACACCCCAGGCTGAAGATCTCAGGACAGGCATGTGTGCTCTGCTCCCTTACGGAAGCTGGACTCTGACTCTGTGGTAAGCCAGGCTGAGAAGGAAGCCCATGAGCACTCTCACCGCTTCTCCTCATATCAGAGCCAACATCTGTCACCCTGAGCAGATGCTCACCCTTCTTGCCTGAGCTCAGACAGTACCAGGAGCATTTGGCAGGACCAGGCTGGCCTTCCTGTAGCTGGTGCCAGATGTGAAACAACGGAAAAGAGCCCATTCTCAGCAAGGCCCCAATGATGTGGTGTCAGGTCCAGCAGGAAAACGATGGCCTTCCCCTGCCCACACTCAGGATATGGCCAAAGATCTAGGGCTGGTCCACACTCAGTTGTGCCCTGAACAGACAGACTTAGCAATTCAATCAAAATCATTAAAAATGTGCGTGCCCTATATCTAGAATCTAGGAGGCAGGCCTCCTTATACAGATGTGTGTCATTAGGAAAACCGCCTAATGTGCAAGTCAACTAGAGAAGGTTGGTTAAATAAACTAAGGAATGTCTACATAATGGGATCCTCGTCAGCAATTACAATTAGGGCAAAACAGTTTCATTTGCTGACAGACCAATATGGACAACTGATGGACAAGGGGAAAATTCATAGGAAAACAGAATTCACACTATGATACAGTTTGTAAATGGTGCTAATATTTATCCATCTATGCAAAAATGCTCTCATTATATATATTCCATAAAGTTGAGAATGCTCATTTCTGGGAAGTAGAACATGAGCTGATTTTTCACTTTCTTCTTGTGCATTGTCTATACATTTTAAAGATTCTAAAATGAGGGGTCAGCAGGTGACATAGTGGTTAAAGAGCTGCACTTGCACATGGCCAATGGCAGTTTGAGTCCAGGACCCCATAGCTTGAAACTCAAGTTGGGTGTATGTGCGTGCATGCCCAAAATCCTGAGAGGAGAATGGAGGAGAAGGGAATGCAGCATGGCCATCCACCCTGAGGGGGTGGGGAAGGTGGTATGATTTCTCACTTTCTATTTCTGTCACACTCTGTCTTTTGGGCAAGTGCATGTACCCTATAGCAATAATCTCTCTCTCAAAAATAAAAAGAAAACAAAAACAAAAACAAAAAAAGATTATAAAATGAACATACAATCTTGTAAACAAAATCATTTCAGTAAATCGGAATGTACCCAGTAATGGCTACTTAATTTGTGGGGGCCAGAGCAAAATGAAAATTCAGAATGTCTTCACAAATTCAGGTGGCAACATAGAATATTAAACCAAATAGGAGGTCTTGAGGGCATAGACTCTGAAACTCACATAGATAGAACTGAATTGTCTGCTTAGGAAGCAGATGTGGTATGAAGGTATGCAGGCCAAGGATGGAAGAATCAAGGTTCTCTTGAATGTGAAGGAAGCTTAATCACAAAAAGAGACCCTAACCACACCTACCGCCCTTTCTTACACTTCAGCCTGTGCCCACCTCAGCCATAGCTCGGCCCCAACTGTTGGCTAGAGCCAGTCCCTAAGGCACATCTCTCATAAGACCCTAGAAGGGCACTCTATCTACCAAATGTCTATGGAATTTGCTGCAAATTCAACCAATTGAAAGACATTTGGAAAAACTTCCTGAATTTAATTGAAAGGAGGAGATGAAGACACTCATACTCAGGGTGAGGTTGAAGGGAAGCTTCTGATACTTTCAGAGATATGAGGAGAGAATCAGCCTAGGGAGGAAAAGGGACAATGGACACTGAGGCCTGTAGCCTTCAACTAGGAAGATGAATGGAAACAGAGCCAGAGGACAGGACAGAGGGAGTTAATCTCTTGAGCTCTTTGAGTTCCCAGAGGACCTTTGGCCTTTGAGCTGGGCTGGCCTTGTCCTGATCACCAGCTTGCACATTATTCTCCCCAAGTCTTGACCATCAACATCACATTGGCCAGTGACTACCTGTCCACAGAGGTTTACACTTTAGCACAACTTGGGTGATCTAAAATCTTGTCTGACTTCCAAGTTACCAAATATAGACTAAAAGGCAGCAGCACCACTACACTTGCAGTGTGGTCAATCCACCATGAGAGCCCAGCTCCATCAGGCCACTGTAAGAGTCTATTCAGCACTAGTAAACCATGAAGTGTTCATTCTCCAACAGGACATCATGAGGGTTCACTGTCCATTAGGGTACTATGTGAGTCCATGCTCCATCAAGTCACCATGAGGGTTCTTTCTCCACAAGGACACTATGAAGGTCCATTCTCTACCAGGTCACTATGACAGTCCATTCTCCATCAAAGTTTCACTCATTGGAAAACCTGTCTTATATCCACACAGGGAAGAGGATTCCATAAAATGTATTTCCCAGAGAGGATGTAGTCTCAGAGATACCATGAATGTGTATGGTTATAGTTGGTCATGGTGGATGTGCTCATACAGAGTGGTAGTGAGAAGCTATGGTTGTGGATGAATGTGGTCATGGTTTCATGAGAAAAAGTAGTCACAGGTGGGTCTGGTCATATAAGGTATAGTTATGAATAAGAGTGTTCAGGGAGGACTGATCTGTGAAGGGTGGTCACCAATATATTGGTCACATCATCGGCATACAGTTTGTGCTGGGATCAACACCAGATCATCTTAGAAATTTAGAGATTCTGGTTGATAAATCTCTCACTTAATAAAAACAAAACATGTCCAAAGAGTAAAGGAAGGGTCGCCACAAGTGTCTCCATGGCAACTCAACTCCACACTTCAGGAGAACCAGGTGGGCAATAGGCCTTGAGTGAGCACAAGGTTGGGCTGAAAACACACAAATCCATGTCAAACCAGAGGACAAATGACTGGGGCGAGGAACAGAAGTGGGGCCCAGACCAGAACCTGGGCTGTGGTGATGTCTGATAAATGTTTCTGAGATAAATGAATGACGAATGCTTGAATTCAAAGGAAGTTTAATAACATGTATTTTAAGAATTAAGACAATAAAGACCCCCCATTATCCCACCCTCTGTACACACTGATGTCCTCCACAGTCAACTCAGTGGCATCACAAGCCAGGAGAGGGGCTGCCATGGTCTTCCATCTCTTTCTAAGTTTCAGGGCCAAGGCTACAAGGAGCCCCACCTGTATTAAAGGAGAGAGATACACGCTGGGGTCCTCAGTGATTTCTCAGAGCACCAGAAGGTCTCACTTCTTTGTTTCAATAAAAGACACAGAAGGACAAAGATTGGACAACATGGGTCAGTGAGAGGGAAGGACCCTGAGTCCTTCCCTAGTCCTCTCTGCTCAGGACATGACCTAAAACTGGCCAGAAGACTGTGTTGATAAGACACTGTGCATGACTAGAAAGAAATTCATTACAGGCCTAGTTATGGTGGCACCAACAATACTTTCATGCAAGATCTGGACCTAGTTCTCAGACCAACCTGAACAGGTCAGCACAGTGGTGCCTGCCTATAATCTTAGCTAACGGGCAGGAAGAGTGTGACATAGGGAACCAAAAAAAAACTATCTTTCTGGGTATCTTTACCCTTTTTCCCTCCTTCTTGCATTAAGAAAGGAAGGATGTGGGACCAGCAGTTAGCGTAATGGCTATGTCGCTGGACTCCCATGTAGTTGACCGTGATTCGAGTCCCAACCTCAGTGGCTTAAACTAATGCCAGGCACATGTGCATGCATGCCCAATATCCCAAGAGGAGAATGGAGCAGAAGGGATTGTGGCATGGCCATCCCCCGGGGGCTGATTACTCACTTTCTGTCTCTCTCTGTCTTTCTGGCAAGCACACGTGCCCTATAGCAAAAAAAAACTCACCAAAAAGAAAAAATAAAAAAAGAAAGAATGAAGAAGAGGGAAGGAAGGAAGGAAAGAAGGAAGGGAGGGAGGGAGGGAGGGAGGGAGGGAGGGAGAGAGAGAGAGAGAGAGAGAGAGAGAGAGAGAAAGGAAGGAAGGAAGGAAGGAAGGAAGGAAGGAAGGAAGGAAGGAAGGAAGGAAGGAAGAAAGAAAGAAAGAAAGAAAGAAAGAAAGAAAGAAAGAAAGAAAGAAAGAAAGAAAGAAAGAAAGAAAGAAAGAAAGAAGAGGAAGAAGAAAAAGGAAGGAAGGAAGGGAGGGAGGGAAAGAGAAAGAAAGAGAGAGAGAGAGAGAGAGAGAGAGAGAGAGAGAAGGAAAAAGAAAGGAGAGATGGAGAGTGGGTTGGAGGTCATCAAAGATTAATAGCTCTAATTCAACATCTACCCATTACAGAGTCTGTCTAAAGAGCAGTGTTCAAAGACTAATCTCTCATGACCAGGCCAGAGACAGAAATGAGGGTCATGGACACACAGAGAAGTGGCTCCCAAGTCCTTTAAATGTAAGCAGTGGTCACAGCAGAGCCCTCAGCATAGCAGTACAGCAGAAAAACCACGACAGAGGCCAAAGAACAGAGGTGCACACCCGTGGGACTCGGCAGCACCCCGTCCTCCTCCTCCTCCTCCTGCTCCTCCCTGGGGCAGTCCTCAGGTTCTCCAGCGTCGTCATACTCCTCCTCCAGCACTGGGTCCTCAGGCAATGCAGCCCTCATGTCTTTCACTCCCATAAAGACAGCTCCAATGTCTTCATAGACACCCTCTGATGGCAAGTCCTCCGACAGTACAGAACCTGCAAAGGCAACGCAAGAACCTTCTAGAGGAAATATGCTTACAGTCTAAGCCCACTGGAACTGGTACCTTGTGGTCCCTCATGCACACCAGGACTCCAGCTTCTGAGATGACAGCTCACCACCAAACACATTGACCTGATACCATTAGGGGCTACACATTTTCTTGGCACCCACCCCAAGTCCTGGGTTCAAGCTTGTAGGTAGCAGTTGCCGAATGCAACCTGAAAAGCTACTGAATATACATATATAAGGAAACCACCTAAACCCCTGTTCTCACATGAGAAAGCCCTGGAGAGTGAATTGTATTCATTCAGCCCACCCCAAAGCACAGCAAAACTCGAACTCAGAGTCCCTGGTTCCTCAACTGCCTGGAGGTACAAGAAGAGGCACTGACAAGTCGCCATGAGGAAAACCACCCAGCAAGCAGGGCAGTGACCAGGACAGAGAGGACCTGCAATGGCTGGAGTCTCATAGAGCTTGCCCTCTCTTCCCGCCACCCTCAGCAGGCTGCCCATCTCAGGGCCCTGTGCTAACCGTGCCCAGTCACGCCCACCTACCCATGCAGGCTGCTTTGCGGTGGCACCACTGAGCCCCCAGGAACAGGGAGATGATGCCCAGAAGGGAGCCAAGGATGAGGCAGGCAGTCTCTGGCAGGGTCCAGGCCTTGTGGGCTGGTGGAGGGATCAGGGTGGGTCCTATGGGACACAGTGAGAGGCGGGGCCTCCTGTGTACCTGGACTGCCAGGGCATTGTGACTCTGGGACTGCATAACCTCAGTCTCTCAGGGAAAGTATAGACACGAGAGTAGAGGTGGGTCTTTGAGGTGCCTGGACATGCTGCCTTCCCCCAGAAAGAGAGTCCAAGGTCATAGAGGTGAGATGCTCAGGTGGAGAGCTCAGGTGGAAGAATGCAGGGGTGTGCGTTCCAGGAGGAGTACAGAGACATGGCACAGATGGGGGCCCAATGGACACCTCTTGTCACCCTGACTGCCCACCACCCTCAGCTCTACTTGGGCACTGAGTCACAGGATCTAAGAGGCCATGGAATACCAGGACCAAACACCCCAGTCACCAAGAAAAGACCCCAGAGAAGTGGCTGAGTGAAGTCTGGGGCCTCTGTCCCAGATGGATTCTCCATCCCCACAGTCACAGTGAAGTAGAGCAGTTTTCTTCAATGAAGGGGTTGTCACTATCACCATGGTTCGGGTCAGCCTGACCTTGGCCTGTTTAATCTAAGGAGTGTCTGGCCTTGACTAAGGTATTGCAGAGCCTTCCACAATGCCTTATCTGTGTTGAGCCCCACTGATGGCTCCTTGGGCCATGGTCAGTCACGAGGAGGTTCAGCTTGAGAAAGAGCCACCTACCCAATGGAGGTGGCTGTGCCATGGTCTCTTGGTCACCTGCAGAAGAAATGACAAGCTCCAAGTTAAAGGACAAAAAGGCATTGACAGTCCTGAGTAACAGGGACATTCATCCAGTCCCTGGCAGCAGTGCTGGGGGCAGTCACATTGGACCTGTGACCAGTGCAGACTCAGGGCTAGGTGCTATGAATCTGGCTGAATAGAAGGGGAGGGAGAACATCCGAAAGAAAGAGTCCTTGGACCCGTTCCTGCACCAACACCCTGTGTGCCATCTACTCACCATTAGTGACAGAAGGAAGACACGTGCTTGCCCACACACCAGGCGCTCCTCTGCTGAATTTTAGGCCCCACAATCCCACCAGTCATCCCGCCCACTCACCTGAGCAGCGCACACCAGCATCTTCCTTGTGTGTGCAGTCTCCACGTCCCCAGGGCTGGGCTGGACAGTCCCACAGGGTCTTCTCACTGCCCCGGCACCCCACCTCATCCAGCCATATGGGCCCAGAGCCAGGGCCAAAGGCAGCCTTCCGTAGGGCTTCCACCGCCGGGCCACAGCCCAGCTGGCGGCACACGACCTCTGCGTCTGCCAGATCCCAGGAATCATCACACACGGTGCCCCAGGAACCCGCATACCAGAGCTCCACGCGCCCAGAACAGTTATCCTCATCCCCATGCAAGCGCAAATCACCCTCCTCTGGAAAAGGAGACTTCAGTCACTATGGAGGTTTTACCTAAATGGGGAGGTGGGGGGGGGGGGGGGGCAGGGTGGGTACCTGGACAGTCGTGTATAGATGAGCAGTTCAGGATCTGCTCAGGGTCCTGAGGTCTTTTCTCTAACAATTCTGTAGGTTAAATAGCAGGGAGTGCAATTGGCCTGAGAAGCTTCGGAATGAAGTTTAAGAATCCCAGGGACTGGCACCCCCCACCTACCCCCAAATTATGGTTCTAAGGCAGCCCCTGCCAGTGACTTATCCAATCAAATAAGCTTCCTCCAGGACACCCCCAGAGACTGCCAGGGCACACCTGCACAAGCAACCCAGGTTTCCTCTCCCTGGGCACAGGAACGTGGGTGCCACGGGGCAGAGGGGCACTGCCACAGAGTGGAGTTGCGCAGCCTGCGGCACTCAATGTTGTCTACCCAGAAGGTGCTGGAGCCAGCCTCGTGGAAGGGCTTGTTCTCCAGCCAGCCCCATGCACCACACCCCAGCTGCTTGCAGATGATGGACAAGGCGATGTCTTTCAGGGCGTTGCTACACACGGCACCCCATGTCCCATTGTAGAGCACATCCAGCCACCCAGCACAGCGATGAGTGCCACCTCGCAGCCTCAGAGCTACCGACTCTGCAAGACAAGCACAGTCAGGCCAGGGAGTACCTTGCTTTGGGTGACACTGGGCAATCTCAAGATGAGGCCAAATGAGATTTCAGCACTGAGATCAATGCCACTTAAAGATATCTGACTCAAGGAGGTCCTGGGTCCACCCTCACGTTGACTATGCAGTCCTCACCATTACGGAAAATAGCGTGGAGGTTCCTCAAAAAATTAAACATAAAACTATTGTACACTTCTGGGTATATATTCAAAGAAAAGGGAACCCTTATGTCAAAGTGATACCCTGCACTCTCATGTTTATTGCAGAATTATTCTCAGTAGCCAAGAAATTAAATCAACCCAAGTATCCACCAACAGATAATCTTTTAAAAAAAAAATGAAACTTTGCTATTTGTGACAACATGGATAAACCTGGAACACATTATGCTAAGTGAAATAAGCCAGGCACAGAAAGACAAACTCACCACATGATCTCTTATACATGTGGAATAAAAAAAATTTAAAGTTGGACACACAGAAACAGAATAAAACAGTAAGAGTGTGAGGTTGGGGGAAGTGGGGGGAAGTTGGTCAAAGGACACAAACTTACAGTTGTGTGGGATGAATAAGTCTAGAGATCTAAGGTACAGCAGGAGGACTACAGTTAATAATATTGTATTAAATACTGACTATTTGCTAAAAGTAGATTGTAGGTCCTCTTACCACAAAAACAAAGGTAGCAAATGATAGATACAGTCAATGACTTGGTTGTAGTAATTATTTAACTATGTATATGTATACCCAAAAATTATGTTATACCTTAAATATATACAATTTAAAAATATAAAAATAAGTAAATAATAAAATTTTTAAGAACAGTTGAGATGAAATAGAGAAAATAGAGATTAGCCAATAATTATGAAACAAAGAAAAACTATTCTCTCTCCCTGCTCAACTGTCTTAATAGATTGAATTTTAAACATCCTAATTTTAGGGAACCAGCAGTTAGCGTAATGGCTATGTCGCTGGACTCCAACGTAGTCGACCGCGGTTCATGTCCCGGACCCAGTGGCTTAAAACTCACGCCGGGCGCGTGTGCGTGCATGCCCAAGATCCCGAGAAGAGAATGGAGGAGAAGGGATTGCGGCGTGACCATCACTCCTGGGGGGTGATTTCTTGCTTTCTGTCTCTCTGTCTCTGTCTGTCTGTCTGGTGAGCGCATGCGCCCTATAGCAAAAATCTCTCCAAAAAAAAAAAATCCTAATTTTAGTTATCTTATATATCCTTTTAGCAAATCTAAGAATTAGAAGGGTAGATATAACCCTTTCTAAATATAAGAAAGTAGTGATCTAATTTGTTTTCTGAAATCACTAGAATGACCCTTGTATGTATATTTAATTTGAAATGTAATCCTAATTCATATAAATTTTCTGTAAAATATTTAATTAGCTCAGAGCTCCATTTTTTTTTCCAAGAGATTTTTGCTATAGGCTGCATGCGCTTGCTGGAGACACAGAGAGAGACAGAGAGACAGAAAGTAAAAAATCCCACCCTACCCAGGGGGAATGGCCATGCTCCAATGCCTTCTCCATTCTCCTCTTGGGATCTTGGGCACACACGCACATGTGCCCAACATGAGTTTTAAGCCACCATTTCTAGACTAGAGCAACAGTTGACTATGTAGGGGTCCAGCAACGTGATCATTATGCCACCTGCTGGTCCTGACCTCCATGTTTAAAAATAGCATCACGGGGGACCACCAGATGGTGTAATGCTTACACTGGACTACCATGTAGCCCATCATGGTTCAAGGAGAAAGGATTGCAGCATGGCCATCTCCCTGGAGGACGATTTCTCTTTCTCTCTCTCTCTCTCTCTGTCTCTCTTTGGTGAGTGCATACACCTACAGCAAACTTTTAAAAAAAAGGCATCAGTCCTGACTGATCAGTGCCTAAATATATCTTCAATATCACTCTTGAAGCAATGTACAACAACATATTAAGTAATATGGCCACAAAATAGAGTATTGACAACTCTTTAAAATTATGTTACTAGGAACTATAAGAACATTAAAAATACCTATACTAATATCATTAGAAAACTCTGGATATAAATTGCCTCTGACAGGACCATAACTAACTAAAATGAGCCTAGAAAAAAAAGAACATTGGAAAGAAATGCATCTGTAATAGAATACAAAAGTGGTCACAAGCACTCCCTGCCTTCTTCCACTCTTTTTGTTAGTCTATTTCCCAATCCTAGAATCTGTACTGACCTTGAGACTTTGACCAACTGAATAGGGTAAGAGACCATGTGCTTATTCTTCATCTGCTTCTCCTCTCACTTTTGTAACCCAGTTGGATCGTAACAGAAAGAGAGCTTCTACTATTCCTGCCTACACAGCCATATCAACCATCAGGTGACTAGAGATGCCTGAGAGAACCCAGCTGGGACAGAAAACGGCTAACCTGATTATAGCCAAAGGCACTGATGGCAGAAAAATGAGCTAAATATATCATAATTGTTTGTGAGGTGATTTGCTACACAGCATTAATAGTGACAGTAGATAAGTCATATATTAAGATATAGCCACAGTGGCTATATCACTGTAAGGATTACAGATGAGGTTTTTTCTTTAAAAATTTTCTAATTCAGAACAAATTTTGGGACCAGCAGTTAGCGTAATGGCTATGTCACTGGACTCCCATGTAGTTGACTGAGGTTCGCGTCCCGGACCCAGTGGCTTAAGACTCACACCGGGCGCGTGTGCGTGCGTGCCCAAGATCCCAAGAAGAGAATGGAGGAGAAGGGATTGCAGCGTGGCCATCCCCCCTGGGGGGTGATTTCTTGCTTTCTGTCTCTCTGTCTCTCTCTGTCTGTCTGGCGAGCACACGCGCCCTATAGCAAAAACCTCTCAAATAAATAAATAAATAAAAATAAATAAATTTTAGGGCCAGCCACATAGCTTAGTGATTGAGGAAGCTGTAGTCTACATAATCAACTATGTTGTTCAAGTTTCAGCCCTGGAGACTTGAAAAACATGCTGGGCCTATGTGTGTACATGCTGAAAATCCTGAGAGAATGGAGAAATTAAGGAGAAAGGATCGTGGGATGGCCATACTCCTTTGGAGGATGCTTTCTCCCTCTCTGTCCCTTTCTGGCAAATGCATGTGCCCATTGGCAAATAAAAGAGAGGAAGGAAAAAGGGAATGGGGAGAGAGGGAGGGAGGAAGCAAAGATGGATGGATGGAAGGAAGGAAGGAAGGAAGGAAGGAAGGAAGGAAGGAAGGAAGGAAGGAAGGAAAAATTTTAACACTATGAAAACTTTGCATCTCATGCAAAGATACAGTATTTTTGTAAAGTCTTATCAAAACAAATCTTTTATCTCATAAAATCTATTCTGATGTTTTTTAAAAGACTCTGCCTCTCAGACATGAATAATCCCAGTTGTCTGACCAATATGATCAAAGTTTGCATGCTGGACATGTGAATAAGACATTGGACAAAGCCAGCAACACAGACGAAAAATGCAGGTCATGTGTGTAGCCTGAAGCTGAGCAGACCTTCCACTGATCCCTCCACAAGGTGGGGCAGCAGGAGCTGCAAGTGGCATGCCTTGCTCCAGAATGCAGCCCTATCCGGCGGGCATCCTGAGAAATCCAGAGCAGTGCCAGGAAATCAGAAATTATCTGAGAGTCAATTGAGGACTAAGTCAGAAAGAGGCAGCCCTGGAACTGGACTAGCTATGCCAGACATGTTGGCTCCAGCAAAACCACCTGACAGCCAGGTTCATGAAAACACTGGATTCAGGTGAGGTCCCCTGTGTGATGCTGGGCAGACAGAAAAATAACTATGAAAGGAAAAAGTCTGCAAACAGAACAAGAGCACCATAGAAGACAAAGAGGATGAGCTAACATCAAGAACCAGAAGAAATTTTTATTAAATGGCCAGCATTCTTATTGAAGTGAAAAAAAAATAAATAGGATTATGACCACTGAAGACCCTCTGCCCAGACTTCACCCTCTTGCTCTGCAGGTCTAGCAAGGAGCCAGGTTAAAGCACCCTACTTACTCTGTCTCTTTCCATCTCTCTATTTTTCCTTTTAATTTTTAAACTTAGCTTTCTGTTGTTCTTTCTAATTCTTACCTTTCCCTCTACCCCCCTAGAATAAGCCAATCAGCAGCCAACTATATTTGAGTTCTGAGTGGCCCTATTCATGCAGCATGCTATTATTTTTTGACAAACAAAAAAATTTTTCCTTCTCTTTTTCTTTTTGTTTCTGTCCTGGTTCATCTCTTGTTTGGTTTTTTCTATTCCTTTTCATTTTCTTTTTACCTTTCTCACTTTTCTGCTCAGCCTCCACACACTGATTTTCTAGACAGGTCTAAGTGCTCAGTAGACAAATATCTGAATACTTTTAGGGCCAAATTAATCCTCAATTTTCATTGAATCAGCTGTGCAAAGAGAGAAAACAGGTACTGTTTACAGACTGCAGGTCACCTCCTTTTGCATTCCTCTGGATGTTCAGATTTAACTCAAAAAATAGGAGAAAAAACATATAATTCACCCAATGACTAGAAACCACCACAGAGGTACAACAAATATGAGAAACCAAGAAAATATCTCTCCTCTAATGGAAAAGAATAACTCCTCTTCATCCACAAAGAATACAAAAGAACTCATGGTAATGTCAGGTAAAGCATTTAAAATATTCATAGTGACAAAGCTCACAGAGTTGCAAGAGAAGAGAGACAACGACCTCCAGAAGATGCAGGAGAAAAGTTATACTGAGTTCCAGGAGGTAAGGAAGTTATTGCACAATCTGAAAGAGGAGATACACATCATTAAAAAAAATAATCAAATGGAATTGTTAGAGATGAAGGCTATAGTACAGAAAATCAAACTTCCGTTGAAAACATCAAAAAAAGATTAGATCATGCAGAAGATCGAATCTCAGATGTAGAAGATAGAACCTCTGACCTAAAAGAGTTCACCAAAAAGACTGAGAGAGTAACTCCCCCCCCACACCAAAAAATGAGAACAACATATGAGTAATACTAGATAGCATTAAGTGCCCAAACATCTGGATCATCAGTATCCCAGAAGGTGAAGAAACTAATAAGGGCATAGATAACCTATTCCCTGAAATCCTGAAAGAAAACTTTCCAAACCTAGAGAGGTATGCAAATATCCAGGCCCAAGAAATACAAAGAATTCCACATAGAATCAACCCAAGAAGATCTTCTCCGAGGCACATGATAGCCGGATTGACCAAAACCACAGACAGAGACAAGATACTAAAATTGGCAAGAGAGAAACGTCAGGTTACTTTCAAAGGACATCTCATCAGGCTAACGTCAGACCTCTCACCAGAAACAATGCAAGCAAGGAAAGAATGGGAATATATATTTAAAGTGTTAAGTGAAAAACAACCAGAGCTGAATGTTAACTTCCAGAGCTTAAGTGAAAAGATCGGACCACAGTAACACTGCAAATTCAGTAGCAACGAGATTAATTACATGAGTCTAAACTAGTGAAGTAGAATTTTTTTTTACTTTAGATAAAAACATTACTGATTTTCTTCAGTGTTTTGATTTCCATATTTAAGGATTTTTTTCTTCTCTTGAACTGTTGATAGGTTCATCTACCTATGATTTGAACTGAATTCTAATCTTTTTCCTGACTTTAAGTTTTAAGCAAATCTCTCTTAACATTTTTGTATTTTGATCTATTAAAACTAAAATATTGTTTTGAAATTTAAAAATGCATTAAAAATACTTATTAATACCTATTTAATGACTGCAGTAACCTATCTAGCCCCAGTGAGGTGCTACTTTATAGTATATTCACTTTGCTCACTGAAGTTTACATCTAAAGTCAGACATGCATTCATAGATGTGTATGTATCAATTGTGCTTTCTATTAAAAATCTTTAAATTAATTAAGATCTTAAGTGAATCAATAAAATGTGAAAAAAGAAAGACATGGAAAAACAACTGTACATACCAGAGACAGCGGGGGGGGGGGGGGGGGGGGGGAGTTGGCAGAAGGTGAAAGGTAGGGAATCAAGGGAGGAGAAGAAAGCAAAATATATAAGAAACAAGAAATAGAAAATTATTTGTTGATGATAACATGTATGGTTATATCCTTGACTGAGTCAACATACAATGTATACTAGATGGAAAAATCTCATTTTGTATACCATATTGATTTACAGTGAATGACTGTAAATTAATTACTTAAAACTTGTCAATAAATAAATAAATAAATACAGGCCTTTTAGGGACCAGCAGTTGGTGTAATGGCTGTGTCGCTGGACTCCTATGTAGCCAACCGCGGTTCAAGTCCCGGACCCAGTGGCTTAAACTCATGCCAAGCGCGTGTGCGTGCATGCCCAAGATCCTGAGAGAAGAATGGAGGAGAAAGGATTGCAGCGTGGTCATCCCGCTGGAGGGTATTTCTCACTTTCTGTCTCTCTGTCTCTGTCTTTCTGGCGAGCACATGCACCCTATAGCAAAAAACTCTAAAAAAAAAAAAAAGCGGGGGCCTTTTCTAAAAGCAGAGTATAACTTTATAAGAAAAAATAGACTGATGTGAAAAAATTGAAAAATGAGACAAAAATAGGTGATGAATGAGATAAAAAAAAATAACTTCAAAGAAACTGAAAACACAAAGGAAAGTTGGTAAGTGCATCAAGAAACATAAACATCAGAATTGACAGAAAAACAAACCAATGATATAAATTGTAATCTAGAAAAACTATCCGAAGATAATGAGAAAAAAACAAGACCAAAATAATAATAATAAAAGGACAGGGAAAAATCCAAACTATAATATCAAGACTGTTAACTTATACACAGTGACTGACTGAATGGGGGAAAGCTTAAAGTTTTCTCACTGAAAACAGAAACAAGGAATAGCCAGTGGCATGGTGGTTAAGGTGACTGGACCCACCTAACCTACTGCACACTTGAAACCCAGACTTGGCAGCTTGAGAAATTCACAGAGCATGTGTGTGTGTGTGTGTGTGTGTGTGTGTGTGTGCCCAAAAATCCCAAAAGGAGTGTGAAATGGAAGAGAAAGGATTGTGGTGTGACCATCCCCCAAGACGGATGCTTTCTCCTATCTCTCCTCTCTCTCTCTTTCTCTCTCTCTCTCTGTCTTTGTGTGTGTGTGTGTGTCCAGTAAGTGCACATACACTCTTGTAAATTTAAAATCAAAACTAAATAAAAAGCTGGAACAAGACAAGGTTGTCCAGTTTTACTGCTACTTTTCAACTTAGTACTGGAAGTCCTAGCCCATGCAATCAGACTAGAGAGTGAAATAAAAGGTATTCAAACAGAAAAAGGAGTTAATGGTAGCTATTTGCAGACCACATATTATATGTAGAGAAAATTCAAGCAAATCCATGAGAAAACTTCTAGAACTAATAAATTAATTCAGTAAAGTCACAGGATACAAACTCAATACACAAATATCTATAGTTTTTAATGTACCAAAAATGAGCACACTGAGGCAGAATTGAAGAAAACAATCCCATTTGTAATAGCCATGCACACAAAACTAAATACCTAGAAACCTAACCAAAGAAGTAAACAACTTCAACAAGGAAAACTGAAAAACTGAAGAAAGAATTTAAAAATTATATTCAAAAATGGAAAGCTATTCTTTGTTCTTGAATTGGAAGGATCTATATAATTAAGATGCCAATTCTATTGTAATTCATTTACAAGTTCAATGTGATTCCTATTAAATTACCAACAACATTCTTCATATAAATAGGAAAAAAAATAAAATAAAATTTGTCTGCAACCATAAAAAAATCCTGTATTGCCAAGGCAATATTGTGCAAAAAGAATAAAGTAGAAGGTGCCTTATTACCTGACTTCAAAATATATTACAAAGCTATGATAATCAAAACAGCATGGTACTGGCACAAAAACAGACACATAAGCCAACAGAATGGGATAGAGAATCCATAAATAAATACAAAACATACAACCAACTTATTTTTGACAGAGGACACAAGACAATCTAGTGGAGAAAGAAATTCTTTTCAGCAAATAGTGCTGGAATAAGTAGATATTGGGAACCAGCAGTTGGCGTAATGGCTATGTCACTGGACTCTCACATAGTCGACCGCAGTTCGCGTCCCAGACCCAGTGGCTTAAAACTCATGCCAGGCACGTGTGCGTGCGTGCCCAAGATTCCGAGAGGAGAATGGAGGAGAAGGGATTGCAGCGTGACCATCCCCCCGGGGGGTGATTTCTCGCTTTCTGTCTCTATGTCTCTCTCTGTCTGTCTGGCAAGCACACACGCCCTATAGCAAAACCCTCTCCAAAAAAAAAAAGTAGATATTCACCTGCAGAATACATGAAACTAGACCCTTATTTCTTACCATTAACAAAAAACAACTCAAAATGGATCAAAGATCTACATGTGAAGCCTCAAATTATAAAACTATTTGTGAAAAATACAGAAGAAACACTTGAAGATATTAGAGTAGGTAAAGATTTCTTAAATAAAGCCCCTAAGATGTAGGTAATAGCTCCTAAAATAGACCAATGGGGTTACATCAAGTTAAAAAGCTTCTGCACAGCAAAGAAAGCAATAGAGTGAATAAGCGGGCCACAGAATGGGAGAGAATTTTTGGAAACTGTGTTTCAGATAAGGAATTAATAACCAGAATATATAAGGGACTCAAGCAGCTCACTTGCATAAAAACTAATCATCTAATTTAAAAATGAGTAAACCAGCTGAACAGACAACTCACAAAGGAATACATATGAATGACCAAAAAGCATATAAAAACATTCAATGTCTTTTATCATAAGGAAAATACAAATTAAAACCACAAGTTATCACCTAACCCCAGTCAGAATGGCTATGACCAAAAAACAAAAGCAAGTGTTGGTGAAGCTGTGGTGAAATGAAACCACAGGACCAGCAGATGGCATCATGGATGTTACATCATTAGACTTCTACATAGTTGACCACAGTTCGTGTCCCAGATCCAGTTTAAAACTCATGCCAGAACAGATGAATGGACTGAGAAAGTGTGGCACATATACTCTATGGAATACTACTCAGCCATGAAAAAAAAAAAAAAACAAGACCCTGGCATTTGATAAAAAGTTGTCAAATATTGCTGAGTGAAGCAAGTCAGGCTATGAAAGAGACACATTGTATGTCTCTATATATGTACTGACTGTCCACACTCTGTGGTAAAAACTGAAAGACTGGAGAACATAAAAGTATTGAAAATAGTTATGGACACTGGAGACAAAGCGGAAGGAAGGTGAGAGAAGGGAAGAATATAGAGAAGGAAATCAGGGAGACATTTGTGAGATACAGAAATGGTTTATCACCTGTTGATTATCAATAACGTGTATAGTATTCTCAACTGGACTGGTCTGAGGTGTATTTCATGTTGGGTAAATTCTCTTTACAAGCCAAATGATATACAGTGATTGAATGTATAAATAATAATAATAATAAAATTTTTAAAGGTAGAATAAAAAATAATAAGAATAAAAATAAAGGTCACACCAGGTGCATGTGTCTATGTGTCCTAAATCCCAAAGGGAGAATGGAGGAGAAGGAATTGCAGCATGATCATCTCCCCTGAGGGGTGATTTCTCGCTCTCTCTCTCTCTCTCTCTCTCTGTCTCTCTGGCGAGTACATGAGCCCTATAGCATAAATCTCTCTTTTAAAAGGTGGGGGAAGACCTCCTGCACTATTTGTGGGAATGTAAATTAGTACAGCCACTATGGAAAACAATATGGAGGCTCCTCAAAAATTTACAAACAGAATTACCAGTAATCCCACTTCTGGATATTTACTTGAAGGACAGGAAATCACCCAGTCAGAAAGACACTTGCACATCCATGTTTACTGCAGCATTATTCACAATAGCTAAGACATGGAATCAACCTAAGTGCCCAGTATTTAAATTTAAAAAAAAAATTTAATTAAAAAATAATAATAATAATAAACGAAAACTATTTTTAAAAAGAAAATAATAAAAAAAGAAAAAGATGTCATACATATATACAATGGAATACTACTCATCCATAAAGAACAGTAAGACTTCATTCAATAGAAAGTGGATGAATATAGAAGATTTAATGCTAAGTGAAATAAACCGGACCATGACAAACATTGTATGCCCTTGTACAATATACACTGAATATATGCACTCTATGGCAGATTTTGAAAGATTAGAAGATGTAACAGTTGAAAGGACAATTATAGATATTAGAAACAGGATGAGAGGAATGTGAATAGTGGGGGAGAGAAAAACATGTTTAACAGACAGAAGAATGTAAGGTTCTTCAGGGACTAATGTCATAGCTAATAAGCCCCCAGCCAAAGTCCCTCTCCTCTAATCTCACCTTCCAGACCCAAAGAGCTAGAAAGGTAAGGGAATCAATCTCTCTATCTTTCTATCTCTCTCCTTCTCTCTTTTTTCTTTTATTTTTAATTTTTTCCCTTAACCCACATAGGACAGGGGAATTTCAAGTCTTTTCAGAATGCATCTCCATCTGAGGCTTGCCCTGCCTGTTTTGTTTTTGTTTTAATTTTATTTCTTTATTTTCCTGGTCTTCTCCTTTTTTCTCATTTTTGGTTTTTTTTTTCCTTTTTGTCCTTGTTTTCTCTTCTTTTTTGTTTTCTATTCTCTTTTTCTTTTACTTTACCTTCTCATTCTGCTGCTCAGCCTCCATCCACCAAGTATCTAGATGGGTCTGGGTGCATAGTAGCCAAACATGTGAATACTGTGAGGCTCAGAGAAATGCTTACCACCACCCCCCACCACTGAACCTCTACAATAAGGAAGAAACTCCTCTTCATAAATATGAACTCAAAACTACTCCTGTGGATACCACATTGCAAAACACAATAGAAGAAAGAAATTGGCACAGAAGTACCTCACAGTAAAGGGAAACACACGAGCTCACAGTTGCAGAAACCTTCCCCCAACAAGTTAGTCAAAAGTGAACACATTACCAAATGAGTGAAAATCAGAGAAGAGTCTCAGGGATGAGAGAACCAGGAAATATGTCTCCAACTAGGGAACACAGTAACTTTCTCCAAGTATGAAAAAATTAGAGGAAATTACCAAAATGTCAGAAAAATATTCAGAATATTTATGGTGGCCTATGAGATGGGACCAGCAGTGTAGTCGAAAAAGACTCAGTGGCTTAGAGGAAGAGGAGAATGGAGGAGAAGGGATACCATCCCTCCTGGGGGGTGAAGCACACGTGTCAGAAAAGAGAAAAGATATTGAACAGAAATATTTATGAGGAGATAGACAATATAAAGAAGAATCAAAAAGAAGTTCTAGAGTAGAAAGCTGTAATGCAATATATCAAAACTTCCTTTGAAAGTATTAAAAGCAGATTAGATCATGCAGAAGATTGAATCTCTGATCTAGAAGACAAAACTTCTGACCTAGAAAATTTTACCAAGAAGAGTGAAAAACTAACCCAAAAAAATGAGAACAATATATAGAAAATACTAGATACCATTAAATGCCCAAACATCCAAATAATTGGCTTTGATCATCTATTCCATGAAATCCTTGAAGAAGACTTTCCAAATCTAGAGAAATGTTCAAACATCTAGACCCAAGAAATACAAATAGAACCAACCCAAGAAGATCCTCTCCACAGCACATCATAGCCAGATTGGCCAAAATCACAGATAAAGATAATATTCTAAAAATGACAAGAAAGAAACTTGAAGTTATTTACAACAGTTATCTCATCAGGCTAACATCAGACCTCTCAGTAGAAACAATACAAGCAAGGAAAGAATGGGCAGGTGTATTCAAAGTGTTCAAAAAAAAGAAAGAAGAAGAAGAAGAAGGAGGAGGAGGAGAAGGAGGAGGAGGAGAAGAAGAAGGAAGAAGAAGAAGAAGTTGCCAAGATTACTACACCCAGCAAAATTATCCTTCAAATAAGAATAAAAGATTAAAATATTCTCAGATAAACAAAGCCTGAAAGAATTTACCAACACCAGACCAGCTCTTCAAGAAATACTGAAAGAAGTGCTATACAAGGAAAACTAAAATAAGACAGACAGACATAAGAGAACAAAAAATTACCAAGAAAACAGCCAACACAATGGTAGGGACGTCTGGAAATAGTGATAATAACATTGAATGTTAATGGATTAAATTCTCCAATAAAGAGACACAGACTTGGCTGGCAGGTGGCATGCTGGATTCCTACATAGTAAACTGTAGTTCAAGTCCCAGACCTGGCAGCTTGCTTTCTCGCTTTCCCTTTCTCTCTCTGTCTCTCTCTGGTCAAATTTTAAAAATACCAATAGCAGGGAACCAGCAGTTAGCGTAATGGCTATGTCGCTGGACTCCCACGTAGTCGACCGCGGTTCGCGTCTCAGACCCGGTGGCTTACAACTCACGCCGGGCGCATGTGCGTGCGTGCCCAAGATCCCGAGAAGAGAATGGAGGAGAAGGGATTGCGGCGTGACCATCCCCCCTGGGGGGTGATTTCTCGCTTTCTGTCTCTATGTCTCTCTCTGTCTGGCGAACGCACGCGCCCTATAACGAAAAAAGCCTCTCCAAAAAAAAAAAAAAAAATACCAATAGCAAATGGGATTAAATAAATAAGTCATTCTTTAAAAAAAAAAAAAAAAAAAAAAAAAAAAAAAAAAATGGAAAAAAAAAAAAGAGACATAAGAAAAAAAAAAAAAAAAAAAAAAAAAAAAGCAGCCCTCTATTTGTTGCCTACAAAAAACACACATGGATAAAGACATACACAAACTAAAAGTGATGGACTGGAAAACAGTATTCCATGCAAATGGAAACCAAAAAAAGACTGGAGTTACAATACTGATTTCATACAAAATAGACTTTAAGACAAAGCTGTAAGAAGAAAGAAAGGTCATTATATAGTAATAAAAGGGCTAATTCTTCAAGAAGATATAATGTTTATTAATATCTATGCACCCAACTCAGGAGCACCAAAATACGTGAAGGAAAGACTGCTAGACCTAAAAGGAAAGATAGACTGCAACACACTAATAGTTAGGGATCTCAACACTCCATTATCTCCTTTGGACAGATCATCTACACAAAAAAATAAGTAAAAAGATACAGGATCTAAATTACACAATAAATCAAATGGACTTGATAGACACCTATAAAACCTTACACCCAAAACCCATGAAATATACATTTTTCTCACCTCAGCATGGAATCTTTTCAAAGACTGACCACATGATAGGGCACAAAACAGGTCTTTATAGATGCAAAGGCATAAAAATGATATCCAGCATCTTCTCCAACCATGATGTAATTCAACTTGACATTAGTTTCAGAAAAACCCTCTAAGATACACAAATATATGGAAACTAAGCTACCTACTCCTGAATGACTTCACAAATACCAAAGATATTAACACTGAAATCAAAAGATACATTGAAATCAATGATAATGAGTACACAAGTTTACAACCTATGAGACACAGCAAGAGCAGTCATAAGAGGGAAGTTCATAGCATTAGTGCCCATAAGAAAACAATGGAATGGTAGCAAATGGACAACCTATCATCATGCCTCTAAGAACTGGAAAAACAGCAATAACAACAACAAAAGTGCCGGGAGAAAAGAAATAATAAAGATTCAAGCAGAAAAAAATAAGATAGAATATAAACGAACCATACAGAAAATAAATGAAACCAAAAGTTGGTTCTCTAAAAAGATAAACAAAACTGACACATCATTAGTTAGCTTAAGAAAAAGAGAGAAAGGAACCAGATAAATCAAATTTGCAATGAAACAGGCAATACTACAACAGACATAATAGAAATACAAAACATCAGGAACCAGCAGTTGGCGTAAGGGCTATGTCGCTGGACTCCCATGTAGTCGATCACGGTTTGAGTCCCAGACCTGGTGGCTTAAACTCATGCCGGGCACATGTCCATGCGTGCCCAAGATCCCGGGAGGAGAATGGAGGAGAAGGGATTGCAGTGTGGCCATCTCCCCTGGGGGGGTGATTTCTTGCTTTCTGTCTTTCTGTCTCTCTCTGTCTTTCTGGCAAGCACACATGCCCTATAGTAAAAACCTCTCAAAAAAAAAAAAAAGAAGAAATACAAAACCATTACAGGATACTATGAGCGACTATACGCCAACAAACAAGAAAACCTAGATGAGACAGACAAATTCCAGTACATATATAGTCTATGGAGATTGGATCAGGAAGATATAGGAAGCCTGAATAGACCAATAACAAGCCATGAGATTGAATCAGTAACAAATAACCACCCAAACAAAGGAAAAGCCCAGGCCCTGATGGCTTAATTTCTGAATTCTACAAAACTTTTAAAGAGCCCATTCTACTCAAACTATTTCTAAAGATCCAGAAGAAGGGACCCTCATGAATTCATTCTATGAAGACTCCATCACCCTCACCCCCAAAACAGATAAAGACATGACAAAAAAGGAAACCTATAGACCTATAGCTCTAATGCATATAGTTGCAAAAATTCTGAACAAGATACTAGAAAATCGTATCCAACAACATATAAAAAAAGTATACATCATGACCAGTAAACTTTATTCTGGGGATGCAATAGTGGTTTAACATATGCAAAACATAAATGTAATACATCTAATTAACAGAAAGAAAGATTAAAAAGAAACATGATCATGTCAATTGATACAGAGAAAGCATTTGATAAAATACAATACCACTTCATGATTATGGCTTTCAGGAAAATTGGCATAGGAGGGACATATCTCAACACAATGAAAGCTATCTATGACAAACCCATAGCTAGCATCATCATACTAAATGGGAAAAAGTTGAAAGCTTTTCCAATAAAAACTAGAATAAGACAAGACTGCCCACTTTCTCCAATCCTTTTTAACATAGAACTGGAAGTCCTACCCAATGCAATTGAACAAGAGAGTCAAATAAAGGCATCCAAATAGGACAAGAAGAAGGGAAATTATCTTTATTTGCAGATGACATGACTGTATACAAAGACGACCCAAAGGTATCCATGAAATGCTCTTGGAAGTGATAAGTGAATACAGTAAAGTGGCAGGATAAAAAATTAACATACAAAAATCTATAGAATTTCTACATATGAACAACAAGCAGACTGATGTAGAACTGAAGAAAATAATTCCTTTTACGATAACCACAAAAAGTTTAAAATACCTAGGAATAAATCTAACCAAAGAAGTTGAAGACCTCTCCAAGAAAAACAATGAAAATCTAAAATAGAAATTGAAAAAGACACAAAAAAGTGGGGAGACATCCCATGTTTCTGAATTGGAAGAAATGATATGAACAAAATGGCAATTCTACCCAAATTAATATACATATTTAACAAAATCCCAATCAAATTACCAGAGATATTCTTCACAGATCTAGAAAAGATAATCAAAGAATTTGTCTGGAACCATAAAAGAACCCGTATAGCCAAAGTGATCTTGCACAAGAAGAGTGGATAGAAAGCATCTCACTCCCTGATCCCAAAGTACATTACAAAGTTGTGATCATCAAAACAGCATGGTATTGACACAAAAGCAGATATGTGGACCAATGAAACAGAACAGAAGCCCCAGAAATAAACTCCAAAACATACAGCCAATAGATTTTTGACAAAGGGTATTTGTCAATCCAGTGGGGAAAAAGAAAACCTCTTTAGAAAGTGGTGCTGGAAAAACCGGGTATCCACCTGCAAAAAAAATGAATTTGGATTCCATCTCTCACCATTAACAAAAATCTACTCAAAGTGGATCAAAGATATAAACCTAAGACCTCAAACTATAAAACTAGTGGTGGAAAACACTTGGGAAACTCTGAGAGACACTGGAATAGGCAAAGACTTCTTAAGTAAGACCCCCAAAGCACAGGCAATAATTCCCAAAATATACAAGTGGGATTACATCAGATTAAGAAGTTTCTTCACAGGAAAGGACACAGTAATTAGTGTGAATCAACAACACTCAAAATGGGAGAACATTTTTTTGTAAACTATGCCTCAAACAAGTGACTGATAACCAGAATACACAGGGAACTCAAGCAGTTTACCTGAAAAAAAAAAAAGATCAACCCTATTAAAAGATGGGAAAATGAACTGAACAAACAATTTTCTAAGGAAGACATACGAACAGTCAAAAAGCATATGAAAAAATGCTCAACATTTCTCATAATAAGGAAGATACAAATCAAAACCACAATGACATACCACAAAACCCCAGTCAAAATGGCTAAGGTTAAAAAAAAAAAATGTTAAATGCTAGCAAGGGTGAGGTGAAAAGGGAACTCTCTTACATTGTTGATGGGAATGTAAATTAGTACAGCCACTGTGGAGATCAATATGGAGGTTCCTCAAAGATCTACAAATAGAACTACCAAATGATCCAGCAATTCCACTCCTGGGTATCTATCCAAAGGATAGGAAAATGCTCAGTCAGAAAAGTGCTTGAACATCTATGTTTATTACAACATTATTCACAATTGGTAGGACATGGAACCAAACCAAATGTCCATGATTAGATGAATGGGTTGAAAAAGTGTGCCACATATACTCAATGGAATACTAAAAACCATAAAAACAACAAGACATTTGATAGAAATGTCCACTGAGTGAAGCAAGTCCAGCTATAAAGGAGAGACATTGTATGTATCCACTTAATATACACAGCTATCTGCACTCTATGGCAGAAACTGAAAGACTGGAGGATATAGAAGCAGGGAGAATGGTTGCAGATACTGGAGACAGTGTGAGAAGAGGATGGGGGATGGTGGAGAGTGAGGGAGAAAGGAATCAAGGAGAAAAATAGAAAGGGAAGACATTTAAGAAACACAGAAATGAAGGATTGTCTGTTGATGATAATGTGTATGATATCTTCAACTGGACTGGTGTGAAATGTATTCATGTTAGATAATTCATTTTACAGGTGGTAGCGATGTGCAGTGATCGAATGTATAAAATAAATTAGAATAATAATAAAAAAGCAAATAGGCATTCAGTACATTCTTATATACAAGTTTAGATCATTTTCTTAACAAGAGTGATATATATTATTTTCTTTTTTTAATAGCCACATGATGGATGCACTAACCAGAGAGGGATGGAAAGACAGAAGTTATAATTATTTCTGTTTGCAGACGACATGATTGTATACATAGAAGACCCAATAGTATCCATAAAAAAACTTCTCAAAGTAACAAATGCATATAGTAAATTAGAAGGATGCAAAATTTACTTACAAATATCTATGGCATCTATATACATACTATAAGCAGATAGAGACAGAACTGAAGAATATAATTCCATTTACCATAGCCACAAGAGGTATAAGATATTTAGGAATAAGATTAACCAAGGAAGTCAAAGACCTCTACAAAGAAATCTCAGATAACCTCAAAAAAATTTGAAAAGGACACTAAAAAGTGGAAGAGCATCTCATGTTCCTTGATTGGCAGAATTAATATAATAAAAATGGCAATCCTACCCAAATTAATCTACATGTTTAATGCAATCCCTATAAAATTACAAGAGACATTCTTCACAGATCTAGAAAAGACAATCATAGAATTTGTCTGGAACCATAAATGACCACATTTTGCTAAACCCATCCTGCACGAGAAGACTAGAGTAGGTGGCATCTCACTTCCTGATCCCAAAATATATTACAAAGCTGTGATAATCGAAACAGCATGGTATTGGCACAAAAATAGAGATGAGAACCAATGGAACAGAGTAGAGACTCCAGAAACAAACCGCAAAACATACAGCCAACTCATTTTTGACAAAGGGTACCAGTTAATCCAGTAGGAAAAGGAAAGCCTCTTTAGCAAATGGTGCTGGAAAAACTGGGTATCCATCTGCAGAAAGATGAATCTGAATCCCTATCTGTCACCATTAACAAAAATCAACTCAAAGTGATCAAAGATCTAATCCTAAAACCACAAACTATAAAACTACTGGTGGAAAACACTAGGGAAACTCTGGGACACATTAGAATAGGCAAAGACTTCTTAAGCAAGACCTTCAAAGCACAGGCAATAATCCCACAAATAGACAGGTGGGATTACATCAGATTAAGGAGTTTCTGCACAGCAAATGACACCGCAATTAGCGTGAATTGACAACTCTCAGAATGGGAGATAATTTTTATTAACTGTGCCTCAGATAAGGGATTGATAACCAGAATACACAGGGAACACAAGTGGATTACCTGGAAGAAAATGATTAACCCAATTAAAAGATGAGAAAATGAGCTGAATAAACAACTCTCTAAGGAAGACATACAAACAGCCAAAAAGCATATGAAAAAAAATCTCAGCATCCCTCATTGTAAGGGAGATGCAGATCAAAACCACAAGGAGATATCACCTAACTCGTCAGAATGGCGGAGATTTAAAAAACAAATAATGATAAGTGCTGGAGGAGATGCTGTGAAAGGGGGAATTCCTACACTACTGGTGGGAATGTAAATTGGTCCAACCACTGTGGAGAACAATATGGAGGTTCCGCAAAGATCTTCAAACAGAACTACCATGTGACCCAGCAATTCCACTCCTGATATCTACCCAAAGGACAGGTGAGCACTCAGTCAGAAAAGCGCTTGCACAACTATTTTCATTGCAGCATTATTCACAATTGCTAAGATATGGAACCAACCCAAATGTCCACAAGCAGATGAATGGATTGAAGAATTGTGGCACATATACTCCATGGAATACTATTCAGCCATAAAAAAAACAAGGCTCTGGAATTTGATAGAAAGTGAACGAATGTGGAAGATTTGTTGCTGAGTGAAGCAAGTCAGGCTATGAAAGAGAGACATTGTATGTCTCCATTTAACATATACCATCTGCACTCTATGGTAGAGACTGAAAGACTGGAGAACATAAAAGTATTAAAAATTGTAATGAAGGGATCAGTAGTTGGCATAATGGCTCTGTCACTGGACTCCCATGTAGTCAACTGTGGTTCAAGTTCCAGACTTGGTGGCTTAAATTCACACCGGGCACGTGTGCATGCATGCCCAAGATCCCAAGAGAAGAATGGAGGAGAAGGGATTTCAGCATGGTCATACCCCGTGGGGGGGTGATTTCTTGCTTGCTTTCTCTCTGATTCTCTTTGTCTTTCTGGTGAATGCACACGTCCTATAGCAAAAATCTCTCCAAAAAGAAAATGATTGTAATGGACGCTAGAGGCAAAGTAGAAAGAGAATACGTGAGGGGAAGAGCATAGAAAATTTAGCAGGTGGAATGGAGAGGTAAGACACTTGTAAGACATAGATAAAATATATTATCTGTTGACAAGGATTTGTATGGTGGTCTCAACTGGGCTGGACTGAGGTGTATATCATGTTGTGTAAAGTCTCTTCACAATCTAAATGATTGACAGAGTCTTAATGTATGAATAATAATAAAAATATTTTTAAAAATAAAAGGTTAAAAAAAAAGAAAGACAGAAATTGAGAGGAAGAAATCACCATTCACTGGAACATAGCCATGGTGTAACCATTCTATTCCACTTCTCCATTCTATCAGAACTTTGACTGCACATGGATGTGCACACACACACACACACACACACACATATACACACACACACAATGTTTTTCAAGCCACCAGGGTCAAATGATAGTCAGCCATGTTGGTTCCAGTTCCCTTAACAATTAGGCTATGAGGCCGGCTTGGTATGTATTATTCATTATAAAAACACAACACACAGGGGCTGGCAGGTCGCGTGGTGGCTAAGGGCACTGGATTTCCACATGGCCAACCATAGTTAGAGTCTTAGACCTAACAGCTTGCTTTCTCACTCTTTCTGTCTCTCTCTCTATGTCCCTCTCTGGTTAAATTAAAGAAATAAGTAAATAAATAGAGTTAAATAAAATAATTACTAAAAAAGCTTAAATTCCATTGGATTTTTCTCTCTCCTTAACACTGAATAGTGCATGGAGACTAAGAAATATGCTCCTGCTTATTTTCCACTTTTTTAAGACCTTCAGTCTATTCCTGAAAATTATGATCCAAGAAATGAAGAGTCATGGGTTCCTCTAATTTTTCAGGCTGACACTGAAGCAAAGGCTATGCAGGCCAAGTGCTGATCCCCAACCCCAATCAAGCTCCATCAACTCTATAATTTTAAGCCAATCAAATATTGGCACTGGTTTTCTATCAGTTTTTTTCTTCAGTATTGTGAAATCCCACCTTTTTTTTTTTCTTGAGAGGTTTTCGCTATAGGGCACTTGCTCTCGCCAGACAGAGAGAGACAGAGAGACAGAAAGCGAGAAATCACCCCCCAGGGGGGATGGCCACACCACAATCCCTTCTCCTCCATTCTCCTCTCGGGATCTTGGGCACGCATGCACACGCACCCGGCATGAGTTTAAGCCACTGGGTCCAGGACACGAACCGCAGTTGACTACATGGGAGTCCAGCGACATAGCCATTACGCTAACTGCTGGTCTCAAAATCCCACCTTTTACTTGGTGTCTTTAAAAATATATGTCTGATATATCATAATTAAATTATAAAATATAAATTCTATTTCAATATGAATTGTTGTAGCTGGCAAGTGGCATGGTGGTTAAGGGTTCTGGACTCCCACATGGCCCACCACAATTCGAGTCCTGGACCTGGTGGCTTGCTTTCTCACATTCTCTCTCTCTCATACTCTAACCCTTTCTGGTCAAATTAAAATAAATAAATAAATAAATAAATAAATAAATAAAGTTAATAAGATAATTCTTTTTAAAAAAACAAAAAATATGAATTGTTATTTAGATTATATTTTATTTATTCTTTTAATTTATTTTGTATATTCAATCATTGCACTTCATTGCCGCTTGTGGACTAAATTTACCCAACATGATTACACTTCATACCAGTACAGTTCTATATCAATATTAATAAATTTGTATAAATTCTATAACTAAATCACCCTTACAGTAATATTTAATCATCCATATATTATTGAAGAAATTATGATTTTGAGTTACCATATGAAAAAGGAAAAAAAAAAAGGTGTATGTCTGTATTACCTTATCACTTAGGGAGTGAAAACCTCACTTCCTCTCTATAGAGTGCCTAGAACATTCCTGGTAATTTTTATGAGATCTAAAAACAAGATAAGCCTTTTCAGAGGTTCCATATCAAAATCCAGTTTCCCATGGATTTCTGATCAGTGTTCCAGGTATTTCTATCACTTGAAATGATTAATAGAGAATAATATTTATATTTTCTTATGCTACTCAAAGTGTGTACTTATGAAGTAGGTTGATTTTGTTTATATTAATATTTGTCACATAAAAGATATTTGGATTTAATGTAGTAGTGTTCAAATCTATTTGTAAGCAATGTGACCACGATCTTAAATTATGCTGTTATGTTAGTAAGATATGTTTAGAAGTGTTAAGCAAACTAAAATCTAAAAAAAAATTGTTCTGTTTAGCCTGGATAATTGCAGCTTTTCATAAAATTCCAGTATGGTCATATATAATTAATGAATGTTTATGAATCCATATTTCTAATTATTAATTAAAATGTATTGTTAGATGCTGTGAGTATGCTATGGCATGAATTTTCATGAATATGAAAGGAAAATCAACACACGTAATGTTACATTTTCAGAAACAGTTCCCCCATATGATAATAAAGTTCAAAAGTGTAAATATAAAGTCCTATGTCCTTACCGGTGGTTGTAATTCAAAATTTTGTATATATTTGCACATTAATTGCCTGACTGAGATACTAAAGTTAATTACAAAAGTAAACGATGAAAAAAATAAAAACAAACAAAAGAATGTAAGGTTCTTGGTTGAAAGCAATGTATACAGTAATATCCTTGATCTAATTATCACACACTGCATGCATGCTTTGAAAATTATGTTTACACCATAAAGATTTACAACTGGGGCCAACAGGTGACATGGTGGCTAAGGCCGCTGGACTCCCACATGGTTGACTGAGGTTCGAGTCCAGGACATGGCAGCTTGCGTTCTCACTTTCTCTCTCTCACTCTGTCCCTCTCTGGTCAAATTTAAATAAATAAATAAATAAATAAAGTTAAATAAAATAATTTTTAAAAAAGATGTACAACTAAAAGTTGTAAAATAAGAAATTATAAAATACAAATGAAAAAGAAACACAATGATTGAAATAAATGTAATAATCTAAGACATAGCTGGAGAAAGGTTTTCTAAAACAGAAAATGAATCCAAATAATGAGAAGAGATTACATTTGGATAAGGAGACTCTGCTAGAGTCTCACTCTTCCATCAGGGCTGCCTGGAATGCCCTGGGTGAGTCTGATGTTCAGGCCACCCAGAGCCAATGATCCCACACACACACACGCACAGGTTTCTCCTGAGAACACCCAGTGCCCCAAATAACAAAACTCTGTCACCCAACCATGATCCTACCCATATAAGAGCAGAGCAACATAAAGAACAGGTATGTGTAAGTAAACAAATGCATGTGCTGCCTTAAAAATAGTCTCCAGCACACTAAAAAGTTCTCCAGCATATTTAAACACAAAATTCGAGACAAGAAAGCTCGGGCACAAACTTGAGATGAATTTGTGACTGGGAAGCAGTGCTGCTCCACAATCAACCACTACGCCTTAGCGGACCTGGGCCAGACCCCAAGTGTCCCATCACCCACCCCCACAACGCAGAAACTGAGGGGGGTTTGTCTCAGAGCATTATTGTAGCAAGAGGTACCCACACGTTGTGAGGGTTCTGCATTCCAGGAAGAGAACAGCCCTGGGAAACAAGAATGCATTATTGTATATGATAAAACAGTACAATCATTTGATATCTAGCTGCCCGTAGAAAAGACTCAGAAACAAGACCAACCTGAGCAGAAGACTCCGGCATCCTCCTTGCGTCGGCAGTCATGCCGGCCCCAGCCCCAGAATGGGCATTGCCACAGCGCAGACTCGTTGCCCTGGCAGCCCATCTCATCCATCCAGATGCGCCCAGATCCAGCCCCAAAGTGGGCCGCCCCTGGGGCGCTGAGGGCATGGCCACAGCCCAGCTGCCTGCAGACTACGTGAGCATCCCGCAGGTCCCAGGCGTCGTCACACACGGTGCCCCACTCGCCCCTGTGGAGCACCTCTACACGCCCAGCACAGCGGCCTGGCCCCTCAGCCAGCCTCACCTGGAGACTTCCTGCAAAGAGACTTAAGTCAGGGCGCCCTGACCGCCAGGGAGCAGGGCCTCAGGGTGGACTGGGGTTCCACATTCACCTGAGCACATGACGCCTGTGTCTCGTGAGGTCCCCGCGGGCTCCATAAGGGACTCGGACACGTTGCACTCGGTCAGGCGGGTCTCGGTGCCCAGGCAGCGCACACGGCTCAGCCCTACCGGTACAGCCCAGCGGCCAGGGGCAGGCGCGTCGTAGGCTCTCTGGGCTTCTCCACATTGGAGCTGTCGGCACACGACTCCCGCCCCACGCAGGTCCCAGGCATCGTCCAAGACACGGCCCCACACACTGCCCAGGGAGACTTCCACGCGGCCATCACAGCGGCTGTGCCCATCCCTCAGCCTCAGGGCATGAGAGAGACCTGGGGAGGGCGATTTGGAGGGGTCCAAGGCTTGGGGGGGGGGGCGAAGCCGGAAAAGGGGAAAGGACCACCACCCCTGCAGAGTCCCCATTCACTCAACCCTCTCTATTCATCCTTTGCACAACTCTGTCCACTACTCTTGCTGACCCTCAGTCAGTCCTGCCACCGCACCCACCTGAGCACACTGTGGAGGCAGAGTTTCCTGGGGTGCAGGGTGGTGCTCCCAGCGTGCTCACTGGGCAGTTCCATAAGTAGGACTCCGTCCCCTCACAGTGAAACACATCCGGCCAGATAGGGGTGTCCCCTTCCCCAAAATGGCTTCCTTGGGGTATGGCCACCGGGTTGCCACAATTGAGCTGATGGCAGAGGACAGTGGCATCTGCCAAGTCCCACTGGGTGGCACAGAGGGGCGCCCAGGTTCCCTGCACTTGGAGTTCCACGCGGCCCTCACAGCTGCTGCTGCCGTTTACCAGCCGGAACTCTGCGGGGAGGAGTCAGCTTAGCTCCCAGACCCACAGGCCTGGCACAAGGCCTTTACTTTCTTTCACACTCCGTGTAGTGAGCACAAAGCTGAGCCCTTGCTTCCACCAGCACCCCCACCCACCTCAGCATCAGCATCCAGTTCGTACGACTCTGCAGAGGAACCCACCCTCCACAGCACAGCCTTGGGAGGCACATCCCTCATGATCAGAAATCCTCCTTCCCTTCTTTCAACCAACTGAAGCAAACTCTTCCTCAACACCCACACCTTCTTGGCCAGAGGCACGTTTGAGCTCTTAGAATCCCTCCTCTCCCTCTTTCCTAATCCACCCCATTTGTTATAAAGAGAGGTTACCCTGGAAGAAGGCCAAGCTGAGCTTCCAGAAGCCACCCTCAAGACCTCACCTGAACATGTGAGGCCAGCATCTTGGCTGTGCCCGCACTGGTGCCCGAGCCCCCTTGGGCAGTGGAACAGCAGGGATTCATTGCCGATACAGTGGAACACGTCAGTCCACACAAGGCCAGAGCCCTGACCAAAGTGAACACCCCCAGATGTGGACACAGCTGCACCACACTGCAGCTCCCGGCATACCACATGGGCCGTTGGCAGGTCCAGGTTGGTGCTGCAGACAGTGCCCCAGGTCAGGCCCTGCCTCACTTCCAGGCGCCCAGCACAAGGGTGAGGGCCATCTGACAGACGGGTCTCCATGTGTCCTGAGGAAGCAGACATCCTCTCAGGGAGAAGACAAAGGTTCTCAGGTGAACCATTTGGTTCTGAACCACTGCCTTAGGCCACAGAAGGCTTCAGCCAGGGGAGCACCTCTACATGCAGGGAGTGAGTCTGCCAAACACAGGCAGGAACTGGCAGCCAGAGACTCATCTCCTCTATGGAGGAGAGAAGGAAACCCTGGCTGATTTCTCAGCCAGGGGTCATTGACACCTGCTGCAGGTGCCCACATGTATCACAGCCTCTGCCTGTCCAGGACAATGGTACCTATGCTCTCTGCAATCTCAGAGGTGACATCAAAGAGATTCTTGGTCTTCAGAGCACTCCCCCTTTCCAAGACTGCATTCTCATTTTAGCCCACCATCATTTTCAAAACATGGCTGGGAGATGTGAGAGTCAACACAATTCACGCACTTGAGATGGGGTTAAGAAGGAATGACTTGCTACCCAGCTCAGATGCATGTTAGACATCCAACAGCTGCAGTTAAATTGCTCAGACCTGTGCAAACAGCCCAGGGGTTCTGAGTTGGTACACCTCTTCTAGGGCCCCAGAAACCCATCTCTACTCTGCTGAGGCAATGCACATAGATCTGAGCACACATGCAGCCTGCTTGATTGGCACCTGTTGGTCAACCCATCCTGGAAGCTCTGAGCTCTTCAGCACTAGATTTCTGTCAAAAGTAATTATGAGCTAGAGAATATTGGGTTTTCCCTTGTTTTCCTTTGCCTCCCCACACTGCTTTTTATTTCCTCTCAGAGAGCCAGCTGCACAAGTGTCTGTGAGGCAAACCAACCATGAGAGTTGAGGCTCTTTCCCTCCAGTTACATGCACAATGGTCTATACCAGTGCCCCAGCCAGGACAAGCCCATGGAGACTGGGCCAGGAAAACATGCATGAGAATGCCCACCCTAGTTGTGGCCCACTCCCCTGTTCTCCTGGCATCCAGACCTGGTGTCACTCTGAGGATCACTCAGAGAATCAGATGGTGGCCTCACCTGAGCAGACCACCTCTGCATCCAGCTGGAGGTCACAGCCACTGCGGAGATTGTTGTTGAGTCTGCAGTTACGAATGGTTGGCTCAGTGCCCTTGCATGTCATGTATTTCCTGACGACACCCACTTCTTGGCGGGAGGCCTGGAGTGCAGGGCCACATCCCAGCTCCTGGCAGAACACTGTGGCCTCCTCCAAATGCAAGCCACACAGACGGTCCACCCCATTCACATTCTTGATCTCAGGGAGTCCTGCACAAGGACTGTGGCCCTTCACCAGCCGGATCTCGCGGAAAGTGCCATCTGCGAAGAACAGGTCCATATGGCAGAAGGTGCAGACCCTGGTCAGCCTGTAGCCTGCTTGGTTATAGGTGTTGACAGATGTTTCCATTCAACTATGGCAATCCCTACCAAGCACTCCACTCTGGCCTGAGAGTCTGACAGGGACTGCAGCCTGAGAGTAGACCTGCTCTCTCAAGGAGATCAGCACTGGGCTGAGTCTGGAAAGCTTCAGGGGCAGGTAACCAGGCAGTCACACAGAATCCTGCACTCAGTGGGGCCCTGCTTGGAGGGGATCCATGCCTGCATTAATGCTCTGCTTTCACTCTTGAGTCTTAATCTTTTCTTTTTTAAGAGAGGGTTATGCCATAGGGCACATGCACTCACCAGAAAGGCAGACAGACAGACAGAAAGCAAGAAATCACCTCCTGGGGGGATGACCACACCGTAATCCCTTCTTCTCCATTCTCCCTTCGGGGTTTTGGGCATGCACGCACATGGGCCTAGCATGAGTTTTAAGCTGCTGGGTCCAGGACTCAAACTGTGGTCAACTGAGTAGGAGTCCAGAAACAACCGTTACGCCATCTGCTGGTCCCAAAGTCTTAATCATTTTTTAATAAGGGTCCCTGGATTGTCACTTGGCACTGGGACCCAAAATTGTGTTAGAGGTCCCTGGCCAGTTGGTACAGCTTCAGATTACGGGATGCCATGAGAGGGTCTTCACAAGTGTGTGGCTACATAGAGTGCCCAGACACAACTGAAGACCCTCAACCCAGACCACAGAGGGAAAGCATTTGCCTCTTGTCCACTCATGTAAGAAATCTGAGTAGATACCTGTGGTGGCCCCTCAGACCCTTCTCAAATGTCTATAAGCCTCACTCCCTCCCTCCCACCCCATTTATTTCTGTTTATTCATATCCAGGCACAGCTCTTTTTTACTTCTTTGTTTACTCTCTCTCTCCCTGGAAAACCGACTATAGAGCAGGATTTTTGTCAGGTTTATTCACAGCTGCATCCTCAGCTCTTAGAACTAATTATTTGTTGAATGAATGACAAAGGGCACTAAACACATAGACACTAACAAGTCATAAGCAATTAGAACATTCTACTGTCAGGGTGGTTCCAGTGCCCAGTGAGGAGCCCCTGACAGAGAGAGCTCCCAGACCCACCTCCTATCCACCCTTCTCCCCAGGCCCATTTCCTCCATTCCCTCCACATCTCCCTCCACTCCAACTTACTTGCACACAGAGCAACCACCACCCACTCGTGGGGGCACACACTCTGACTCCATGCCCCAATACTGCACTCCCAGAGGGAAGACTCATTGCCCCAGCATGACACGTTGTGGAGCCAGGGCTGGGCTATTTCTCCGAGCAGCGGGACATACTTGGGGGCACCCACAGCATGGCCACAGCCCAGCTGCCTGCAGACCACAGATGCCTCTGCCAGAGTCCATTCCTGGTTGCACAAGTGTCCCCACTCTCCGAGGTGTTGCACCAGCACCACTCCATCACACGGACTGTGTCTGTATGCCAGCCTCAGGTCACCTGGTCCACCTTCAAATGAACAGGGTCTGTTAGAGGGGTCAGAACTGATACGGGGATCCTTGGGGTTGAGGGGACAGCAATGACAACAGCAAGTATGAAAGCAATAAGGGCCAGTATGGTGGTGGGTGATGATGCCACCTGCATTTGACTGGGGCCACCTTCAAGGCTTGCTATGAAGTCAAAACCCACCTCAGCAAAGCACTTTCAGAAAGGTGAGGGGAGGGGTCACACAGGACCTCCCAATGCCCCCTTGACCTGCAGCTCAGCATTCTCTTCCCCACTGTTCCATGTATCTCTCCCATCCTCTCTGTTCCCCCTCCCCCAGCCCTCTGGAGTCTCAACATCATGAGTAACCTCCTGGGCAAGGAAATCCCTTTGTCCTGTTAGGCCTAGACCTCATGTGACTACTTCTGCCCCTTCTCTTGCCTCCTAAATGTCAACTTCCCAGCTCAACTAGAGGCCCTACAGTCTCCCAGCTTCCCCAGAACTCTTTCTCACTCACCCTGCTCCTACATGATCATACACTCTATTGTCCTGTGCCCACTTACCCTCCACCCCCACCCCCACCCACTGCAGTTTCTTGGCAACTAGAAAAAATTTAGCTTCTTCTTGTCCTCCCTCCCTCCTCCCCTTCCAACCTCCACCATTCTGAGCCCCATCCCCAACATGCCTGCTCCCTCCAGAAAGTTCCATGGATCGAGAAAAAAGAAACTTACCAATGGGAACTGCCCTGAGAGTGAGAAGAAGGGGTCCAAGTCCCAGGGTCCAAAGAGCTTCCCTCATAGCCCACAGACCCCTGGATGTCAGGAAGCTCTCACCACTTAGATGGAGAAATGGTGGAGGTCGTAACCCAGAGTTGAATATATAGATGTAGGAGCTGCCTGCAGTTCCGTAGGGCCAATGAGGAGAGCGGGGACCTTTCCAGAGCGTATCAGCAGCTCTGTCTCTCAGTCTATGAGCAGAGCAGCCAATGGCCTTGTTGGACCAGAGTATCACCAGACATGAGTGAGAGGCCCAGACTGTGGGTTTCCTCCCATACTGATAACTGTTGATGGGGAGCGTCACCCAGACCCCACAATCAGGCAGGTGGTCCGATATACCCACAGCACCGCAATAGTGAAGCCATGTGTCTCTGTGCCTCAATGCAGGCCCACTGGCTTCAGCCCCAACATGCCTATAGAAAGTGAGGCAGTGATATCAGGCAGCTGAGAGCCTTGTCCTCTGCCCCAGCAGTTGGCACTAGCAGGAACTGAGTGGGAATCCCAACAGCACCAGAAGAGTAAGACAGACAAGAAGAGCTTTGCAAGGACTCTGAAAACTGAACTGTCATTGAAACCAAATCCCAAAAGAGAAAGCCAGAACCTACAACCTAAATGGAGCAATCACCTGCTAAAAAATAAATAAATAAATAGATAGATAGATAGATAGATAGATAGACAAAATAAAATTTAAATAGGATCAAAGTTCTCCTAACATTATAAACAAAATGTCTAGAATGCTATTGAAAATCACTCATCACATGAAAAACCAGGAAAATCACAATTTTAATAATAAAAGACAATAAACTGATGCCAACTCCAAGATGAATTAGATGTTGAAGTTAATTATCCTACAAAAAACAGCCAATATAAAAATGCTTCCAGAATAAATTTCAAATTATCTTGAAACAAATTTTTTTTAAAATAGAGAATGTCAGCAAAGAAACAGTCATTGACCCAGCCATGATGGCATGGGACTACATGGGAGGCCCATGTTCAGCTCCTGAGCCAACCTGAGCAATTCAGTGATAGTAGTGTATACTTGTAATCCTCACTCACTGAAAGGTGGTGCAGAGGGTCTCATGGATAAAAATAATCTTTCTGTATATCTTTCTCTCCCTCCTTCTTCAATGCTCACTCATTCTCTCTTATTTAAAAAAAGGAAAAAAATAAATTAAAGTTATAAAAATTGACAAGTGATGGGGAAGTGCAGAAACTAGAACTCATACTTGTCTGATGAGGCTGGAAAATAGTACAACCACTTCAAAGAGTTAGTTATTCAAAATGTTAAATAAAAAGGTACCCTGAGACAAGAAGCCATTTTAAATCTGAGGTGTGTCCTGGCACATTCAGGGACCAAGGCAACTAAATTTATGCTCTAAACCTCATCTCCTAGACCCCCAAAACACACAGACAAGTAGAGGAGAGATTTTTGTTACACAATGAACAGAAACCACTGCAGGGGCACAAGAAATATGAGAAACCAAGAAAATATCTCTCCCCTAAGTGAAAAGAAAAATACTTCATCATCCACAGATATTACTGTGAAACTCGTGGAAATGTCTGATAAAGAATTCAGAATATTCATAGTGACAAAACTAAATAAGATCCGAGAGCTAAGAAACAACAAACTCCAGAAGATGCAGGAGAAAAGATACAACGAGTTCCAGGAGGTGAGGAAGTTCTTGCATGATCTGAAAGAGGAAATACACACCATAAAAAAATAATCAAGTGGAGCTGTTAGAAATGAAGGCTGCAATACAGGAAATCAAAACCTCCCTCAAAAGTATTAAAAGCAGGTTAGTCTATGCAGAATATCGAATCTCGGATGTTGAAGAAAAAACAATCTAAAAAAATCTAGGAAAGTAACCAAAAAAAAAAAATGATAATACTGTACAACAAATACTAGATACCGTTAAGCACCCAAACATCGAGATAATCGGTATGCCAGAAGGTGAAGAAATGAATAAGGGCATTGATCATCTATTCCATGAAGTCTTAGAAGAAAACTTTTCAAATCTAGAGAGACATTCAAATATCCAAACCCAAGAAATACAAAGGATCCCTAATAGAATCAATCCAAGGAGATCTTCTCCAAGGCACATCATAGCCAGATTGGCCAAAACCACAGATAAAGATATATATTATAAATCTTAATATATTAATATATTATATACATTATATATATTAATATATTTATATATTATATATATTATTTTAATATATTAAAATTGACAAGAGAGAAACATCAGGTTACTTATAAAAGTTATCCCCTCAGGCTAACATCAGACCTCTCATTCGAAACAATGTTTGCAAGCAAAGAATGGAAAATATATTCAAAGGGTTAAGTGAAAAACAGTTTCAATCAAGAATACCATACCCGGCAAGATTATCCTTCATATGGGAAGTAAAGATAAAAACATTCTCAGATAAACAAAACCGAAAGAATTTACCAACACCAGACCAGCTCTTAAAGAAGTTCTGAAAGGAGTGCTTTACCAGGAATACTAAAGACACACATACAGAAATAAGGGAACAAAAAGCAACCAAGAAAGTGACCAACTTAATGCTAGGGACAAGAAATAGCAATAATAACATTGAATGCTAACTTCCAAGATTTAACTAAAAAGATTGGACCACAGTAACACTGCAAATTCAACAGAAGAAATATTAATTACATAAGACTGAACTGGTAAAATAGAATTTTATGACTTTTGAGTAAAACATTACTGTCTTTTTCTTTACTACGCTTTGTTTTCCCAATTTAAGGATTTTGCTTTCTTTTGAGCTGTTGATAGGTTTAGCAATTTGTTAAAATGTTTCTTCTTGTTGTTTGTTTCTTTAAATGGAAACGTAAAATTTTCTCCCTTCCTGGAAAAGAAAAAAAAAAAAAAAAACAAGCCAGGCTATGAAAGAGAGACATTACATGTCTTCACTTAACATATACTGGCTGTGGGACCAGCAGTTAGCGTAATGACTATGTCGCTGGACTCCCATGTAGTTGACCGTGGTTCGCATCCCGGACCCGGTGGCTTAAAACTCACGCCAGGCTTGTGTGCGTGCGTGCCCAAGATCCCGAGAGGAGAATGGAAAAGGGATTGTGGCGTGGCCATCCCTCCTGGGGGGTGATTTCTTGCTTTCTATTTCTCTGTCTCTGTCTGTCTGTCTGGCGAGCGCACACGCCCTATACCAAAAACCTCTCTCTCTCTCTCTCTCTCTCTCTCTCTCTCTCTCTCTCTCTCTCTCTCTATATATATATATATATATATATATATATATATATATATATATATATATACTGGCTGGATGCACTCTATGGTAGAGACTGAAAGACTGAAGAACATAAAAGTATTAAAATTGTAATGAACAGTAGAGACAAAGTGGAAATAGAGTGTAGGAAATTTGGGGGGAAATGGAAAGATAAGATGTTTGTGGGACACAGATAAGATTTATTATCTGTTGATGAGGATGTGTATGATGGTCTCAACTGGGCAGGACTGAGGTGTATATCATCCTGGGTAAAGTATCTTCATAAACTAAATGATGTATAGTGATTTAATGTATGAATAATAATAAAAATAAATTTTAAAAAATATTTACCATTCTATAGGAGACATGGAGATTCAATGTCAAGGTTCAGTTTTTTAATATGGATTTGTAGTTGAGCCACAAAAAAATAAATTAATTAAATAAAGGGATACCCTATGGCCCCAAAATTTCACCATTTGGTAAATTTGTAAGAGAAATGGAAAGTTAGGTCCACACAAAAACCTGTACATGAATGTTTATATCAGCATTGTTCATAATAAAATTTGCATCAGCTGATGAATGAATTATTTTAAAATGTGATGTATCCATGTTGTGGTACATCATTCTGCCATAAAAAGAAATAAAATATTGACACATACTGCAATGTGGATAAACCTTGGAAATATGCTAAGTCAAAGAAGTCAGACACAAAAAGGCACATACTGTGTATAATTCCATTTATATGAAATGTTCACAATCAGTAAATCTAGACACATACAAAGTAGATTAGTGGTTGTCAACACTGGAGCAGGAGGAAATGGAAAATGACTGCTAAATATACAAGCCTTCTGGAACCAATAGATGGTGTAATGGTTACATCACTGGACTCCTACGTAGTCAATTGTGGTTCAAGTCCCACACCTGGCGGCTTAAAACTCACGTCAGGCATGTGTACGTGCATGCTCTAGATCCCAAGAGGAGACTGGAAGAGAAGGGATTGTGGTGTGGTCAATCTCCCCGAGGGTGGATGGTGAATTCTCACTTTCTGTCTCTAACTCTCTGGCAAGCACACATGCCCTATAGCAAAAATCCTCTCTCTAAAAAAAAAGATATAAGCCTTCTTTTTGAGGTGATGAAATGTTCTGAAATTAACTAGTGGTGATGGTACATCATTCCAAATATACCAAAATCCACTTCATTAAACACAAAAGAGTAAATTTGAGGAACATGAATTGTATCTCAATGAAGCTTAATAAAAAAAGATTTTTTAAAATTTTTGTTTATTTATTTATATTTTTTATACATTCAACCACTGGATATCATTACAGCTTATAAAATGATGTGACTGTCCTAATTCACCGAGCATTGCCATGCAGAGCTGTTGGAACACCAGCAGGTATTGTGGAGTTGCGAATAAATAATTTATATTGAAAAAAATTTTTTAATTAAAAAAACCTGAAAGTATGATAACTTAAATTTTTAAAACTCAGTGAATGAATCCAATAATAGAATGGGCATGATAGAGGAGGACATTGGTGAATTTGAAGACAAATCAGTAGAAGTTACTCAATGTTAAGAACAGAAAGAAAATAGATAAAAAATTAGTAAAGCTTCAGGGATCTATGGGATGTTAACAAGAGATCTAATATTTGTATCATTTGGATATTTGAGAAATAAAGGAGAGAAAGTATGGCACTGGGCTAGTAGGTGGTTTGGAAGTGAAGACAATGGATCCCACATAGCTGACTACACAGTTCAAGCCTCAGACCCTGTAGCCTGAAAATCACGCCAGGCATGTATGCGTGCGTGCCTAAAATCCCAAGAGGAGAGTTTGCTGTGTGACCATCCCCCTGGAAGGTGATTTCGCTCTCTGTCTCTCTCTCTCTGTCTCTCTCTGGTGAGCACATGTACGTTATAGCAAATAATAATAATAATAACTTCTTTCCAATTCAAAATGCAATTTTTAAAATTTATTTTATACATTAATCACTATACACCACTTAGCTTGTAAACTGAATTTACCCTACATGAATACGCTTCACACCAGTCCAGCTGACTTTTAAAAAAAAGAAAGTATGGGACTGAAAAAGTATTTGCTGAAAGTTCTTCAAATTTGGTAAAAAAGAAACATAAACCTACATGTTCAAAAACTTGAGAAAGATCTCAGGTAGGATAAATTTCTGAAAACTAAAGATTAAGAAAAAAATCCTAAAAAGAGTCAAACAGAAAGGATGCATTGTCTATAAAGGAATACTAACTTGAATGACAGAAATTTTCTCATCTGAAATGGAATCCAGTAGGAAGTAGAACAATAGGTTTTAAGTGCTGAAAAAAAAAATCTGTCCACCTTGAATTCTGTATCTAGTAAAACTATTTTACTGGAATGAAGAGGAAGTAAAGACATTCCCGCTTTTCTGTCCACTCCCTCCCGTCCCCCTGAGCACTGCTAGTGATGCACCACGCTTGTTCTGAGCTCTGGGCTCCTACTCAGCAAGTGCCATGGTCATCTCCCTCTAGCAGCCATCATGATTATGTACCGGGGCCTCATCAGCCATGGTCAGTAAGACAGAGGTTAACACTGATGACTCACTCATTGGTGGAAATGCCTCCACTGAAGGTCCTGAGGGCGAAGGTACTGAAAGCACATTAGTGATTGGTGTTGACATTGTCATGAACCATCATTTACAGGAAACTAGCTTCACAAAAGAAGCCTACAAGAAGTACATCAAAGATTACATGAAATCCATCTAAGGCAAACTTGAAGAACAGAGACCAGAAAGAGTAAAACCGTTTATGACAGGGGCTCCAGAACAAATCAAGCATATTCTTGCTCATTTCAAAAACTACCAGTTCTTCGTTAGTAAAAACATGAATCCAGATGGCATGGTTGCTCTACTAGACTACCATGAGGATGGTGTGACCCCATATATGATTTTCTTTAAGGATGGTTTAGAAATGGAAAACTGTTAACAAATTTGGCAATGACTTTGGATCTATCACCTGCCATCATAACTGACTGCTGCTTGTCATCCACAAAACACCAGGACTAAAGACAAATGGGACTGGTGGCATCTTGAGCTCTTTATTTATTTTGACTGTGATTTATTTGGAGTGAGGGCATAGTTTTTACAGGGAAAAATATGTCATATAGGTTGTCTAAAAATAAAACGCATTTAAACAAAAAAAAAAAAAATGACATTCTCAAATGAAGAAAAACTAAGACAATTTGTTGGTAGCAGGCATACCTTTAGAGAACAGTGAAAGAAAGATCTCCAAAGGAAATGGTAACAGAATGATAGGGTTTTCATAAAGGAAAGAACAATGAAGTGGGTAAAGTAGAATTAAACATAGTAGACTATCCTTAACCTTATCAGTCTCTTTAATTTTATTTAGTTTGAAGTAAGAGTTATAACATTACTTGATGTGGTACTCAGTGTGTGTACAGGAATACTATGAAAAATTATATATATATATTTTTTTAATTTGCTAGAGGACACATGTCCTCACCAGAGAGAGAGAGGAAATGTGTGAAAGCATCCCCCAGGGAGGATGGCCATGCTACAATCCCTTCTCCTCCATTTCTCCCTCCTTTGGGGTTTTGAGCAAGCATACACATGCACCTGGAGTATTTTACAAGCCACCAGGTCCGGGACTCTGGCCACATATCCAGCCATGTGGGATCCACCTGCCTTAACTACCAGACCATAGTCTCATCCTAATGTTCACATATCTACCAACATTCTATTTGTAATGAATATGTATTCTCTGAGATGATAGAAGCTTTCGCTGTAGCTCTCCTCTTTTTTGTAAGTCCTCACCTTTAATGTCTGTATTCCTATGGACAGTCCCTTCACAGCAATCTAAGCTTTTTCTAGCTTATATCTCCTTTAGCCTCTCTGCCCATTATCAATTCCAAAGTTCCCTTTACATCATAAAGGATTTGTTACAGCCGCACCCTATGCTCAGTTGCAAAATGTATATTAATCAGAGTTCTCCAGAGAAAATCAATAGGTATGAGTGTGTATGCATGTGTACATAATCTTTATTTTAAGTAAATGACTGATGTTCTTATGGAGGCTGCCAAGTTGGAGATTCAAGAGGACTGATGGCTATAGTTATAATCTGAATCCAAAGGCCGAAGAAACAAATACTGACAAAAGAAGAACAAGAATCAGTAATAGAAAGTAAATAATAAACATGGCAGAAATCAGCAAAACAGAATAGAGAAAATTGATGAAGCCTATAACTGGTTCTTGTAGAAGCTCAGTAAAGTAAATATGCCTGTAGCCAGGATGGTTAAAAAAATTTTTAAATTTTAAAAAAAGAACAAATAAACAAAAAAAGAGAGAGAAGAAACAAACTACCAACATTAGAAATTAAGGGAAAAAAATCACTATAAATTCTGTAGACACTTAAAGATAATAAGGGGAGCAGAGAGGCCAACGGCCTGAGGAGCAACATGCCTAAGTTTTATTGTAACTACTGTGATACATACTTCACCCACGATTCTCCATCTGTGAGAAAAACACACTGCAGTGGTAGGAAACACAAAGAGAATGTGAAAGATTACTATCAGAAATGGATGGAAGAGCAGGCTCAAAGCCTGATTGACAAAACAACCGCTGTCTTTCAACAGGGGAAGTTACCTCCTACTCCATTCTCTGCTCCTCCTCCTGCAGGGGTGATGATCCCACCTCCCCCTAGTCTCCCAGGTCCTCCTCGCCCTGACATGATTCCAGCACCCCTATGGGGGGCCCTCCCATGATGCCAATGATGGGCCCTCCTCATCCTGGGATGATGCCAGTAGGATCTGCTCCTGGAATGAAGCCACCTATGGGAGGCCACATGCCCATGATGCCTGGGCCCCCGATGATGAGACCTCCTGCCTGGCCCATGATAGTGCCCACTCAGCCAGGGATGACTCCTTTTAACTCCTTTTTTTTTTTTAGAGAAATTTTTGCTATAGGGCATATATGTGCATTAAAGAGACAGAGAGACGGGGGGAAGAGGGGGTGGCCATGTTGTAATCTCTTCTCCTCCATTCTCCTCTCAGGATTTGGGCATGCAGGCATCCGCACCTACTTTGAGTTTCAAGCTCCTGAGGTGTGGGACTCAAACTGTGATCAGCCATGTAGAAGTCCAGAAACATAACCATTACGCTATCTGCTGGTTCCTTAATTCCTTTTCAACATCTCAAAGATTGTGCAATTGCTACCAGCCAACTAAGTTATGCTGCTTCTTCTCTTGGTCAATAAAATGAGAAGCAGAGGCTGGAGAGGAAAGGAGTTTTTTTCTGTATCTAGTCATAGAGAGACAGTAAGCACCATCAGAGTGTTTCAAAAAAGCTCAACGTTCTCAGTAGGTATAAGATAGAACCACAAGCAAATCATTGCTCAATACAATCAATCAGAGTCAATCACTTGCCCCCGAGTAACTATCCTGATTCCTGTTTTATTTCAAATACCCATTCCTGGTTTCTCATCTGCCAGTTCCTCAAACAGATCGTCCTATGACTCAGCACTTGGTCTGATTGTTCTCATTAGAGATCTTTCTTAATTTTGAAATAGCTGCAGTTGTGCTAAACTTTAAACTTCGTTACTCACAATAAGGGGAAGAAAAGAAATAAAAAGCTTACAGATTAGAAAGAAAAGAGTAAGACATTTTATCCCCAAACCAAATTATTATCTAAGTAGAAAATCTCAAGAAACTACAAAAAAAAAGCTCCTGGAATTATAAGCGAGTTTAGCAAGGTCAAATACAAAATGTAATTATATGTCTATATACTATCAATGAAAACTGGGAATTTTACAATTTCTCTAAGGGCCATTTACAATAATACTTAAAAATGAACTACCAAGGGGTAGATCTAGCAACATCTGTGCAGGATCTGTATGCTGAAAACTACAAACTCCTGATAAAAGAAATCAAGGAAGAGCTAAATAAATTATAAGATATACCAGATTTAAAGTTTGAAAGACTGGGGCTGGCAGGTGGCATAGTGGTTGGGGAGCTGGACCCTCACATGGTAAACCACAGTCCAAGTCCCAGATCTGGCAGCTTGCTTTCAAACTATCTGCCTCTCTCTCTCTCTCAATCTGTTGTGTGTGTGTGCGTGTGTGTGTGTGTGTGTGTGTGTGCGCGCGTGCGCACACACACAAACGCGTATGTGTGCCTAGTCAAATTGAAGAATAATAATAACAAATAAAATTAAATAATTCTTTGCATGTGTGCCTAATCAAATTGAAGAATAATAACAAATAAAATTAAATAAATAATTCTTTTTTAAAAAAAGTTTAAAGACAATAGATTATTAAAACATTCATTCTTCCAAGATTGATCTATAGATGTAATGCAATCCAAAATTACAATCAAAATTCCAGCAGGATATTGTGTAGATACTAACAAGCTGATTCTAAAATTTATATGGAGTAGAGAAGAAACTAGAATATTCTAAATAAATTTGAATATGAATAGGAAAATTGGAAGACTCACACTGCTGGGCTTTAAGATTTACTATAGTGGGATGGCTCTGTACCCTGATGATTAAGGGAACCAGATCCCACATGACTGACCACAGTTTAAATTCCAGTCCCAGCTACATGAAAATCATTCCAGGTGCATATGTATACATACCCAAAATCTCAACAGGATGGAGAAATGGAGGAGAAGGGATTGTGGAATGACCATACCCCACTGAGGGGTGCTTTCTCTCTCTCTCTCTCTCTCTCTCTCTCTCTCTCTCTCTCTCTCTCTCTGGGTCTCTCTTTTTCTAGTGAGTGCACATGCCCTCTTACAATTATTTTTTTAAATTTTTTTTTAATTTTTAATTTACTATAAAGCTACAACATTGAGACCCTGTTGCATTGATAAATAAATGAGCACATAAATAAGTGAAACAGAATAGAAAGTCCAAAAAATAGGACTATAGAATTATGGTCAAAAATCTTTTGTTAAAGATACAAAGTAATTTAATGAAGAATGGATAGTCTTTTCAACAAATGGTGTTGACAAAACTGTATATCTGTATGCAAACAAAATTTGATGCATAATTCACATTTTATACAAAAGTTAACACAAAATAGAAAACATAAAATGATATAAATTTTAAAAGAAATTGCTAGAGAAATCTTTGCTCCTAAGTTAAGCAAAGAGTTCTTATGTACAACACCAAATCAGATTCCATAAGAGAAAAAAATGACAAATTATGGCAGGTAATTTGTACTGTAATAAATCTATTTTAAACTTTGTTTGTTTGTTTGCCAGAGGGCGTATGAACTTGTCAGAGAAAGACAATGAGAGGGAAGGAAAATGAAAATGAGGAAACACTCCCCATGGGGATGGTCATGCTGCAGTCAGCCATGTGGGATCCAGCCACCTTAACCACCATCCCACTGCCTGGACCATCAATTTTAAAATAAACATATGAATAAGATGATATATTATGACCAAGTGGAATTCATCCCAGGAATGAAAAGTTGTCCAAAAGTTGAAAATAAGTTAAAATTTAACTTTAGCGAAATGGAATACTCTATAAAAGTTTGCTCTACAAAGAACATTCTAATATGAATATAAAGTTAAGCCACAGACAGGGAGAAAACATTTGGAAATTACCTTACAAAAGACTTGTATCCAAATTACATAGAGAACCCTAAAAACCTAACAATAACAACAAACCCAAAAGAAAAATGGGCAAAACATTTCAGCAGACACTTTACCAGAGACATATAGATAACACATGAAAAAATGCTCAGCATCATGGCCACCATCAGCCTGTGTCCTAGAAAAGGGAGGAGGATGGGAGGAAGGGCTGGGCTGGACCTGGACAGCAGCTCCAGTCTCATCTGTGTCTCCCAGTGGCCTGACCATCCCACAGATGCTGAAGTCTCCTCTGGGGGTCCTCTGCATGGCTGACCTCCTTGCTATGGGCACACTGCCTCTCACTGCCTGACCTTCTGTTGGCCCCTCTAGATGCAGCTGCTCCGGGTGGCTTTCCCACACTTTGCTCACTCATTGATCTCTCCTGAGATTGCCCACCTGAGCACCCACTGCCTCTTGCTGGAACCTTGACAACCAAGCTAACAAATAAAATAAATGAACTTTGAAAAACAACTATGAATTTTTTTAACACTGAGCATTTTTCAAGTTTTTCTCTATCCAAATATGTTGACACTTTTGTAGCTTGAATAATTTTGAAGTTAAGAAAATTATCACCTTTCCATGTAAGTTTTATTTTCTACTAATTTTTCTGATGTTTTCTTTGTATATTTAGACATTTGACTCATTGAACACATTTTCTGTCAGTTAATTTTTTCAATGCAGACTCCCCTCCCCCCCCCCAGCACAATAGCATTTATCAAATCATTCCCTCATCTTGGAATTATAACAACTGAAATTATTACATGTAGATATCTTATTTCTGGTCTCTACTTTTTCCCCATTGGTTCACATTTCTCTGCTCCTGGCCTGTAACCCTAAATAAAGGTCAGTTTTGGTTTTTTAGTTTGGGTTTGGGTTTGTTTTGGTTTTGAGAGATTTTTTGCTATAGGGCACGTGCTCGCGAAGAGCGAGACAGAAAGTGAGAAATCACCCCCAGAGGGGCTGGTCACACCACAATTCCTTCTCCTCCATTCTCCTCTCAGGATTTTGGGCATGCATGCACAGGTGCCCAGCGTGAGCTTTTTTGTTTATTTTATAGGAACCAAATAAAACTGGTAGAAGTGTAATGCATGTTAAGTAGTTAAGAAATATATAAATACTGCAATAAATATGTCTCTTTGTCTTGAGAAAGATCTGAACTTTACCTTTGTACATGAGTGTTAGAGAGGCTGCAGCATGGACTGAAATTCCGCTCTAAACCCCATCTTCCAGAACCCAGAGCCTCTCAGACAGAAGCCTTTTTAAATCTGAGGTATGTCCTGCCATGTTCAGGGACGAAGGTGACTGAAACACTGCTCTAAACCCTATCTTCCAGACCCCAGAAACTCTCACACAGGTGGGGCAACCTCTGTCCTCTCCCCGTCTCTACCGCTCTCTGTCTCTCTTTACATTTTTTTCTTTTTTTTAATTTTTAAAACATATCTTCTCACCTCGGGCCTTTCTTTTCTCTTGCTAATTTCAGAAGCCATTTTAAATTTAAGGTATGTCCTGCCATGTTAGCTCTATGTACTGACATGCCACTTGGTTTTCATTTTTAACCTTTTAAAATTTTTTTTTTCTTTTTTGGTTGTCTTATCTAGTTTTATTTTTCTTTTTCCTTTTACTTTTTTTTTTCCTTTTTTTGCCTTACTTTCCAACTCAGCCTCCATACACTGATGGCTAGAGAGGCCTAAGTGCACAGTAGCCAAGCATCTGAGTACTTTTTGGTTCATAGAAATCCTCAACCCTTACTGAACTTCCTGCCTGAAGGAAGAAACTCCTCTTTATAAATATTTACTTAAAATCTCTTTCTGTGGATATCACTTTGCAAAACACAGTAGAATCGAGAATTTGTCACAGAAGTACCCACAGTAAAGGGAAGCACACGATCTTAAAGTTTCAGAAACCTCTAAGCAATTAGCCAAAAGTGAATTCACCACCAAATTACTAAAATTTGTAGAAGAGAGACTGCAGAGTCAGCAGGAGGGAGAAGCATGGAGATGCAAAGAGAGTATGGCTTCTCTCCTTCACACACCTCTGAATTCTCGGTTGAAACCCCACAGTTCAGCCCAGGTGCACCTATTCCCTAGAAATTGTGAGGCCTTTGTAATATCCAACCCCAAAGTCAAAAGTGCAGGTTGCTTGGTAAACATCAGGGTAACAGAACTGCAGAGAGATTCTGCAGAGAGATTCACACACCTCTTCCCACACACCTCTGAAAGCTCAGAATTAACTCCAAGAAATTAGGAAGACACCTATAATCCATTAGGAATACTCATATAATCCATCAGATGACCAGAAACCACCACAGAGGCACAAGAAATATGAGAAACCAAGAATATATCTCTCCCCCATGGGTAAAGGACAATCCTTCATTATCCACAGACAGTATAATGGAATTCATGGAAACGTCCAATAAAGAATTCAGAATATTCATAGTGACAAAACTAAATGAAATGCAAGAGATGAGATACAATGAACTCCAGAAGGTGTAAGAGAAAAGAAACAACGAATTCCAGGAGGTGAGGAAGTTCTTCCACTATCTGAAAGAAGAAATACTCACTATAAAAAAAGAATCAAATGGGACTGTTAGAGATGAAGGCTGTACTATATGAAATCAAAACCTCCTTGAAAGTATTAAAAGCAGATTAGACCATGTAGAAGATCGAATCTCAGATGTTGAAGGCAAAACCTCTGACCTAGAAAAAAATTATCAAAAAGACTAAGAAGATAACCCAAAAAAATGAAAATAATATACGAGAAATACTAGATACCTTTAAGCCCTCAAACATCCAGATAATCGATATTCCAGGAGGTAAAGAAACTAATAAGGGCATTGACAATCTATTCCATGAAATCCTGAAAGAAAATTTTCCAAACTTAGAGAGGCATGCAAATATCCAGACTCAAGAAATACAAAGAACTTCTAATAGAATCAACCCAAGAAGATCTTCTCCAAGGTACATCATAGCCAGATTGGCCAAATCCACAAAGACAAGATACTAAAATTGGCAAGAGAGAAACATCAGATTACTTATAAAGACTATCCCATCAGGTTAACATCAGACCTCTCACCAGAAACAATGAGAGCAAGGAAAGAATGGAAAAATATATTCAAAGTGTAAAGTGAAAAACAATTTCAACCAAGAATACTATACCCAGAAAGATTATCCTTCATATGTGAAGAAAAGATAAAAACATTCCCAGATAAACAAAACCTGAAAGAATTTACCAACACCACACCAGCTCTTCAAGAAGTTCTGAAGAGAGTGCTTTACCAGGAAAACTAATGACACACAGACAGAAATAATAGAATGAAAAGCAACCAAGAAAATGACCTGCTTAATGCTAGGGACAAGTCCTGAAATATCAAATAACATTAAATGTTAACTTCCAGGATTTAAACAGAAAGATCGGACCACAGTAACACTGCAAATTCAACAGAAGAAAGATTAATTACATGAGACTAAACTGGTAAAACAGAATTTTATGACTTCTGACTAAAACATTACTGAGTTTTTTTTACTGTGCTTTGTTTTCCAGATTTACAAATTTTGCTTTTTTTTTTTTTTGCGCTGTTGATAGGTTCAACAATTTGCTAAAACATTTTTTGTTTGTTTCTTTCTTTCTTTAAATTGAAACATAAACTTTTCTCCCTTCCTGACCCCTCTGGAATTAGAAAATATTTGTGAGTATTCTTATTTTGTGGCAAGAGAGTTATTTGCATAAGTTCAATAATATCTATTGCCTTGAATCAGAAATTGGAAATACTTGTTATTGGCAGGGCTTTGACTGGAATGTCATTTCTGAAGATACGACCGGAAAACTGTGGAACTAAAGTAGGTCTCAAGAAAGCCAACAGAAGCTCTTGGAAAGACAGCCTGGCACCATAAACAGTTCTGCCTGGCAGAGAGGATTAGAGAAGCCATATGAAAGAATTCGTACCATAAAATAACCTGGACTTTTCCAGCCCAGCATTGTAATCAGTAATCAGATGGTATACCACAGAATACTTGGTTGGCAGGGCTGAGTTGTTCGCTTTTCAACAGTTTAAGTAATTGACATGTAAATATTTTCTTGAAAATATTTAAAATTATACTGTCTTTGTCGTTATAGAGTCACAAACAAAATTATAACAAATATTTTGAAAGTTATCTTTAAAATTCAGTTTTCTGAAATTTTGAAAGTTGTTCAAAATTGTCAAGAACTTTGTAGTATGAGCAAAAAAATTCGATGTGTAAAGTAAATGTCTGTGAGAAAATGTAAAAATAAGTAATAATTTAGAAAAAAAATTTATATTTTAAAAATAGAGAGGCTGGCAGGTAGCATAGTGGGTATGGAGACTAGACTCCCAAATGCCTGAATGTTGTTTGAGTCCTGGACCTGGCAGCTTGCTTTCTCGCTTTCCTTCTCTCTCTCTGTCTCTCTCTGATCAACTTCAAAAAATTAAAATTAAAATAATGACAAAGAATAAAATTAAATAAATAATTCTTTTTAAAAAATAGAAGAAAAGAAAGGCTGCAGAATGTGAGTTACTGTGAAATAGTAGGAGAGTTATCTGAAATCACACAAAAGTTAAAAGGCCAGATGTGGATGAACATGGCTCATAATACATGTGGGGAGCCGAGGGAGCCATTAGATATGCACGTGCCCATGTGTATTCTTCCATAGCTCTATTCAGCAGATTGTAGTTTCTGCATTCTCCAGGAGTTCCATGGGGACAAAATTGTGTATAAGCAAATCCTGGGTAAGTTTAAGTCGCCAGGTCTGGGACTTACTGGGTCGACTATGTTGGAGTCCAGCAACATAACCATTACACCATCTGCTGGTCCCTAGAGGCCAATCCTGACGCTAGAACAAGAAGCCACATTTTGTTGCCAAGTCAAAAGGATCATGCATACCTTCTAGGATTACTGATGTACAGAAAGCCAAGACAGAGTAAATCTTCACCCTGTTCCTTGGATCAGTGTGGTCAGGGGTTAGTACTATTCTTGGTACACGTAGCAAGCCACCAAGAAACTCACTCACAGAATTAGCTATTTCTTCAGCCCAGCATGGCAATAGCAACCCTGCCTATTCTTTAATGAATAAAATTTGGTAAAAATTTGCACTTGTACATAGAAATTGCCCTTTTCCAGTACTGGGTCTAACTAATGTTCTGAACTAATGTCACACTCACATATCATGCCTGCCAAACACACTCTCACTCTCACAAATGCACACAACAGATCATAGATTATGTGTGCAAATATCAGGCCCTTCAGTCATCAAAGGGCTTCCACCATCCTCCATTTTCTGCAGTATTGCAGTATATAAGGAAGTAGGGCAAAGAACCAGCAGGTGGTGTGGTGGATGGGGTGCTGGACTTCCACATGGCCAAGTGCAGTTCAAGTCCCAGACCTGTCAGCTTGCTTTCGCACATTCTCTCTCTCGCTCGCTCTCTCTCTCTTCCTCCCTCCCTCTCTCTCTCTCTTTTTCTCTCTCTCTCATAGCACATGTGCCCTGTAGCAGATTATTAAAATAATAATAAACAAAATTAAATAAATATATTTTTTAAAAGCAGGTAGGGCAAGGTGAACAATGGTGATATAAAACAGTAACACTTAGGTATTGTGAAGTTTGAAATAGCATAATGATAAGAATGCATGGAGGCCAACCACAGTGGTACAGCAGTAGGGCAATGTTCTATGATACCAAAGGCCATGTGTGAAGGTCCTGAAATCTCTTGTGCATTATGGGCACACACGCTCATCCTGGTTGGCTGAAACTGGGGGTAGACTGCAGCATAAAGGTCCTGTTGGGGACTGCTCTCTCTCCCTCATTTTTTCTCTCAGGAGAGATATAAATAAATAAACTTTTCAAAATAATACGTAGAAGCAATATAATATAAGTCAAGAGTGGCATTATGGAATGAAAGTTTCCCAAGAGAACAAAGAGGAACACAGAGCAGGAAGAGCAGAGAGACTACAGGTAAGATAAAAGAATGTTTGCTACAACATTGGTGTAATAGAAGAAATTTAGAAATAACAAATATCTATAAATAAGGAATTTATTATATAAATGATGATATTAAACCCACCAAAAGAAAGAAATATGCTTATATAGAAAGAAGTCCAAGATAGGGACCAGCAGATGGCATAATAGTTACCTTACTAGATTCTCACATAGTTAACCATGGTTCGAGTTCCAGACCTGGTGGCTTAAAACTCACATTGGACATGTGTATGTGGTCCTGAGAGGAGAATGAAGGAGAAAGGATTGTGGCATGACCACCCCTCTGGGGAGGATTTCTCATTTTCTGTCTCTCTGTCTCTCTGGTGACCCTAATAGCAAAAATCTCTCTCAGAAAGAAAAGAAAGAAGTCCAAGACATATTAAGCAAAAATTTTTTAAAAAGGACTGGAACTAAAGGTATTGTGTGGTATATTTTAATTAAATACCCAATTTTCCACATTATAATTTTTAAAGAATTTTATTTAACTTTATTTATTTATTTATTTTAATTTGACCAGAGCGAGAGAGAAAGCAACCCACCAGGTCCAGGACTCAAACCATGGTTGGCTATGTGGGAGGCCAGCACCCTTAAGTATCATGCCACCTCCTGGCTCCAACCAGAATATAATTTTTGTGATGTTTAAATTTTGACCAATGAGAAAGCACTTCTATCATGAAAAAAATAATAAAAATTTTTAAAAAGAATTTCAACCCATCATGCCAGCAATTACACTAAGATTTAACTAACTAGTTGATCTAACTAAATATATCTCATGTAGTTATTACTTCATATAGACATTATCACACAAAATAATTAAAAAGCATTGCTGGGGATAAAAAAGAATCATTTTATTTTGGTAAAAATGTTCACATTTTCAAGATGATAGGAACTTTAACTTTACAAGTACCTAAGGAAGTGACTTAAAATGTTTGTGCCTATGCATGTCTTAAAAACTGCCAACAAGGGACCAGCAGTTAGCATAATGGCTATGTTTCTGGACTCCCACGTAGTCGACCGTGGTTCGAGTCCTGGACCCGGTAGCTTAAACTCACGCCGGGCGTGTGTGTGTGCATGCCCAGGATCCTGAGAGGAGAATGGAGGAGAGGGCATTGCGGCGTGGCCATCCCCCCTGGGGGGGGGTGATTTCCTGCTTTCTGTCTCTCTGTCTCTCTCTGTCTGGCAAGCGCACGTGCCCTATAGCAAAAATCTCTCCAAAAAAAAAGAAAAAAAAACTGCCAACAGCAAAGAGGCATACATAGTGGGAGATTTTAATGGTCAAGGTTAATTTTTTCAAATGCAAACCCACTAACACAATAACATTAATCAAATCACTCCCTCCTCTTGGTACTCACATTATAATAACTGAAATTATTACATGTAAATGACTTATTTCTACTTTCTACTCTTTTCCTCTACAAGTCTATCAGTAAGTCAAATGGCAAGCACAGAAAAAAAAATTGGTAAAGAAATTAAAAGTTTAAACAACATGATTAACAAACTTGAACAAAGAGATACTGCATCCAGTAGTTGTAGATACACATTCATTTCAAACTTCTACAGATATTAATAAACTGACCATAACAAAGTCTTTTCAAGCTAATGTCTCAAACTAATTTTCAGGCTTTAAAGTCAGACAGAATGTAGTCTCACACTACAATGCAATTAAGTCAGAAATCAACAACAAAAAGATTTTAAAATTCCCATGTGCTTGGAAATATAGAAATATAAAATATCTCACAAAAGTTTTTTTTTAATTGAAGTATAATTTCTCTTAAACTCAAAGAACAATCACAAGAATGTAATTTATCATTTGCTTTCCTTCTTGTATTCTCTTTAAGAAAATTTTACCTTTCCAAGGATGTAAAGATATGCTCCCATGTTTTCTTCTGGACACAGTCATGTACCATATAATGACTTTCTTTTTTATAATTATTTATTTAATTAATTATATTTGTTATTATTATTTTTTAATTTGACCAGAGAAAGAGAAAGGGAGAAAAACAAGCTACCAGATCCATGACTTGAACTGTGGTTGGCTATGTGGGAATCCAGCACCCTCAACCACTATGCCACCCACCAGCCTCTCATATCATGACATTTGATCAACAACAAACTACATGTACAACAGTGGTGCCATAAAATTATAATAGTCTATACCATTTAGGCTAGGTATGTAGTTGGCTGTACCACCTAGGTTTGTGTAAGTACACTCTGTGGTGTTCACACAATGACAAACTCACCTAATGACACATTTCTCAGAATGTATCCCCTCATTTAGTGCTTTATAGTACATTATAGCTTCAGATCTCTTATTTACATCTAGAGTCCATCTCAAAGTCATTTTTATATATGGTGTGAGGTAGAGATCAGAGTGTCTTTCCCAAGTGGATATCTAACACAATTTGTCAAATTCTTTCCTTTCCTCCATTAAACTGCCTTTGCATTTTGGTCAAAATCTACTGAGTGGCCAGTAGGTGGCATAGTAGTAAAGGCACTGGATTCTCACATGGTCAATTGTGGCTCAAGTCCCAGAACCAGCAGTTTGAAAGTCACTCCAGGCACGTGTGCATGTGTGCCCAAAATCCCAGGAGGAAAATGGAAGAGAAGAGATTGCAGTGTGGTCACCCACCCACTCACTTTCCCTCTCTTTATCTCTCTCTGGCAAGCACACGTGCCCTATTGAAAAACTTTTTTTTTTTTTTGGAGAGGTTTTTGCTATAGGGTGTGTGCACTGGCCAGAAAGACAGAGACAGACAGAGAGACAGAAAGTGAGAAATCACCCCCCAGGGGGGATAGCCATGCCGCAATCCCTTCTCCTCCATTCTCCTCTCAGGATCTTCAGCACGCACAGCATGAGTTTAAGCCATGGGGTCTGGGACTCAAACCACAGTCGACTACATGGAAGTCCAGCGACATAGCCATTACACTAACTGCTGGTCCCCGGAAAAACGTTTTTAAAAAAATAAATTGAGTTTATATATTTTACTTTTGGATTCTCCATTTATTCAATTTATCTATTTGTCCATTTTTACATACCACATAGTCATTGCTCATAGTAACTGTTACAGTAAATATTAAAATTAAATATTCCAAATCTAGACATCTTATTATTTTTCAAGATTCTTCTGTGACCATTTTAGGTCCTCTGCTTATCCATATAAATTTCAGATTCATGGATATTCAGATGATCTATTTATGATTATGTCAGTTTGGGGAAACAATGTTTTATGAGTCTGTCCATTTCATCTCCAGTGATACAGAAATGTGGGATCCATCGCTATGTCCCTCTCTTGTTCCTGATATTGATCATTTGTAGGGTTTTTTTCTTTTTTCTTAACTAGTCCTATTAGGAGATCATTAATTTTATTAACATCTTAAAATAATTCATTTGGAATTTTGTTGATATTCTATATTTTTATCTATTATTTATTTCTTTATTTCCTTTTTCCATATTTTAGGTTTAATTTGCTCTTCTCTTTCTAGCTTAACATAGAAGCAAAAATCTTTAATTTTAAGACTTTCTTCTTTTCAAATATAAATACCTAAAGCTATAAATTTCCTTCTTAGCATCACTTTAGCTACATCTCCTTAAATTGTATGTTGTATAGTTGTCATCATTCAGTTTGAAGTTGATTCCATAGAAGTAGAGAGTAGAATGGTGGTTACCAGGAGCTGGAAAAGGTAGGGGGAGGGACCTGGGGAGAGGCTGGTCAACAGGTACAAAGTCATAGTTAGGAAGATCAAATTCTAGTGTTTTATTGCACAGTAGGATGACTAGTTGACAATAATATATTGTACAGTTCAAAACAGCTACAAACAAAAAGAATCCTGAATGTTCTCATTACACTGAAATGACAGAGCCATCACCACAACCCAGAGGTTAAATGCAGTGCATAGGAGCCAGGATCCCACATCGCCAACCACGAGTTTGAGTCCTAGCCTGACTTGAAAAACACACCAGGCATTTATGTCTGGAAGCCCCAAATCCTCATAAGGTGGAAAATGGAGGGGAAAAAGACTGCTGTGTGACCACACCCCATCAAGGAGAGATGCTTTATCCTTCTTTCTCTCTCTCTCTCTCTCTTTCCTTCTCTCTCCCCTGCTCCCCTCTGGTAAGTGCACCAACTCTATGGCAATAAAAAAAATTAATTAAAAAACTAAGAAATGATAAATATTGCCTCAGCCAGTGGCATGGTGATTTAGGTGACTGGATCCCACATGGTCGACTGCAGATTCAAGTGGCTTGAGAAATTCACTAGGCATGCGTGTATGTATGCCAAAAACCTAGAAAGGAGGACAAATGGAGAAGGTGTTTTGGTGTGGCCATCTCCCATGTAGATGCTTTCTCACTCTCCCTCTCTCTTCCTCTCTCTGTCTCTCTCCAGAGAGCACATGTGCCCTCTGGGAAAGATAAATGTTTGAGATGGTGAAGATGCTAATGACTCAAATTTGATCTCTACACATTGTATATATGTATCAAAACATGATATGTATCTCGAAAACACATTAAGATTATTTTGTGTCAATTCAAAATTATAATTTTTTAAAGTTAACAAAGTAAACACTTTACATTGTCAAGAAATTAAAATATTTTCTCATTTTCTTTGTAATTTCTTCTTTGATCCATGGGTTATTTAGAAGTGCTTCATTTCCAAATACTGGATGTTTTCTCTTCTTTTACTTATTTTTTTAATTACCAGAGAGTGTATGCACTCACCAGAGACAGAGAAAACACTCTCAAATGGGGCATGGTCACACCACAATTTTTTCTCCTCCATTTATCCATCCTATCAGGATTTGGGGCTCACAAACACACCTAGCATTTGTTTTTTCAAGTCATTGGGGCCAGGATTTGAACCATGATGGATTATATGGGATCAAGTTCTCAATGCATTATGTTTAACCAGTGAAACAAGGGCTAGCCTAGCTTGGGAGTTTTCTAGATATATTTCTGTTCCAGGTGGGGAGTCTTCAAAAAGTTTGTGAAAAGTAGAATTAAAACATTGGCTTATGTCAGTGCAAAAAAAAAAAAAAATTCAAATTCATGCATTTTTTTCAAAATACGCCTTTTCCAAAAACTTTTTGAAAATCTTTTGTATCTTTGTAAATATACTGTATGCCCTTGGGGAAAAATTTGTATTCTTCAGTTGTTTAGATTAATGTTCTATAAATTTTTGTTAGGTCAATTTGATTGATAGAGCTATTTACATTTTCTGAATATTCTCACTACATATTCTATCAATGACAGAGAATGGGTGTTGAATCTTTCAGCTCTGTTAAGATTGTATCTACTCTCCTCTTAGTTATATCCGATTTTACTTCACATGTTTAGAAACTGTCTAATAATTGTGTTTACCTTTAAGATTACCATTATCACTCTTGTGAATTTTCCATGTTATCATTACACAATGATTCTCAGTCTCAATAATACTCCTTGTCTTAAGGTTTATTTTGTCAGCCATTCACACAAACACACCAGATTTCATATACTTACTATTTGTATAGCATCTATATTTTTATCTTTTAATTTTGCCCTATTGTCATTCTATTTAAAGCATATCTCCTATGATTTGAATATAACTTGGCTTTGCTGGGGATGTTTTTATTTAATTTGATTTATCATTATTATTATTTTAAATTTTCTACAAAGCACATGCACTCATCAGAGAGAGACAGGGTGTGGGGGGGTGTTAAAAAGCGAGCCACCAGGTACAGGACTCAAACCGTGGCTGGCCATGTGGAAGTCCAGAACCTTAACCACCATGTCACCTACTGGCCCCCTTTGCTGTTTTGTTTTTTTTTAAATCCAGTTTGCCATTTAAATTGTTCAGTATATATATATATATATATATATATATATATATATATATATATATATATAAAAAGTCTGGGACTTGAACCGTGATCAACTTCATGGGAGTCCAGCAACGTAACCATTATGCCAGCTGCTGGTCACCAGTTAACTTATATTAACTGCAGTTATCAATGTGGTTGAACTTGAGTCTACCATTTACTATTTGTTTTCTTTTTGTCCATCTATTCTTTGTTTTCCTTCTCCCAACTTCTTTTTGGGTTATGTATTTTTTACTATTCCATCTTATTTCTATTAGCTTTTTATGTATATTCCCTTACCATTTATAACATAATAAGAATTTTTTTTAAGTTTTTATTTTCTTTCTTTCATGAGATAGAGAGAAAAAAAGAGCAGGCATCGTCAACAGGGTCTGTACACCACCATCCTTGTCCCTGCTCTCTAGCCAGCCAGGATCACAGGTGCATGACGACACACCCAGTGTAACACAATGACCATTTTTAACTTGCAACAGCCTATCATGAATTAATATCACAGCACTTACAAGGATCCTTTTTTTTATGTTCTCCTTGATATTAATTCTATTCAATTTTTTTTAAATAGCAAATATTGGACAGTTTCAAGATTTAAATTTGGTTCTATTCTAGATTATCCAAATCTTACTGAAAATCCTCCAGTTGTCCCTGTCCTTACTCATTATAATCATCTATATAAGAAAAGATTATTATAATTATTTTATTTATATACCATTTCGTGTGATTTTCATTTCAGACATTTTTATCTCTAAAAGTTTGATGTAGTTTTTGGGCCGGGCGCTGGGCGGGCTCAGTGATGCTGGCCCAACACCTGCTGCTCCCACGGCCCTTGTCCCTAGTGGAGGGCAGGGCCGGGTGGACCGAGGTGGAACAGACGGAGCCCGGCCACTCCGCGAGGCTGGGAGCAGGCCCGGTGGCTGGCTGCAGGCAGGCAAAGCCCCTGGTAGGCTGCCAGTGGGTGGAGGCTGAGGTCCTGCCTCTCATTGTCTGCCAGGCGGAGATGTCCACCGCCAGGCCACCTACCACCTCCTCATGGACAGAGTGGAGTTGATGCTTCCCAAGAAGCTGAGACCGCTGTACAACCATCCGGCAGGTCACCAATAGCCAGCACTGCACTATGCGTACCAGCTGTCCCAGGTGCCTGGTGCACTGTGAAGCCTGCAGTCAGTACTTTTCCCCAACTCGAAGATCCTGTGGCTGAACTAAAAGTTGAGATCTATATCAAGGCAAAGCACTGGGCATGGTTTCCCAAACCATCACTATTTTACCTCAGCCAAATTGTAACATGTTCTGAAAATGCAAATAGCTGACAAGAAGATAGAAACAACTTGGGTGAAGGATACCATTACCTTTACCAGTGGTGGTACCTTTACCAGTGTCAACTTTAGATCAAAGTGTGCAGGAAAGCACGAGATAAAAACAGTTAGGAAGACATTGGTCCCAGTTTTTTTCTGGACTCCAGTTATGAAATGGGGCTTGGTGTGTGCCAGCCTGTCTGACATGGCTAGGCCTGCGGAAAAACTCAGCCCAGCTCAGTCCGCTGTCCTGATGGCCACAGGGCTTATTTGGTCAAGATACTCACTTGTAATTATTCCAAAAAATTAGAGTCTGTTTGCTGTTCATTTCTTTGTGGGGGCTGCAGGAGCCTCTCAGCTTTTTCGCATTTGGAGATACAACCAAGAACTAAAAGCTAAGGCAAACAAATAAGAGTGTTCCTGATCACCCAAACAAGCTACATGTGGTTATTACGCTGGAACCTATTGATAGTTTATCATGGTTATCAATAAGACAGAGCTGACTGTGCTATCGTCTGGAATGCACTAAGACCCCTAACTATGGCTGGTAGCTAGTGCTTGATTCAGCAGAAAAATAAAGCAAACTTTTAATTTAAAAAAAAAATTTTAAAGTTTGATGTAGTTTTTATTTTTTTAATTTTTTATTTAATTTTCTTTTATACATTCAATCACATTATTTAGCTTACAAAGTGAATATTCCAACATGTGAACATTTCTCCTTAGTCGGTTGATAAACTATAAAATTATGTTCAACAGATAATACCACATTTCTTTGTCCCATTAATGCTTTACCTCTCTATTTTTCTTCTAAATGTCCTTCCTCAGACTGTACTCTTTCACACACACACTATATATGGTATTCATATCCGTTTACTGTGTTTCTATATCCTTTAGTCTATTGATTCTGTCATAGAGTATGGACACTCAGTGTATATTAAGTGACAACATACAATGTCTCTCCTTCATTGTCTGGCTTGCTTCACTCAGCAGTAAAACTTCCATATTCTTCCACTTTCTATCTCTTCCTGTCTCTACTTAACTTTTTTAACCAATGAATTTAGCAATGTTTCAAGATACAAAATCAATGTAAAAATTAATTTTACTTCTATACACTAACAAACAGTCAAAAATTAAATTTTTAGGGAACCAGCAGTTAGCGTAATGGCTATGTCGCTGGACTCCCACGTAGTCGACCGCGGTTCGCGTCTCGGACCCGGTGGCTTACAACTCACGCCGGGCGCGTGTGCGTGCGTGCCCAAGATCCCGAGAGGAGAATGGAGGAGAAGGGATTGCGGCATGACCATCCCCCCTGGGGGGTGATTTCTCGCTTTCTGTCTCTATGTCTCTCTCTGTCTGGCTGGCGAGCGCACGCGCCCTATAGCGAAAAAACCTCTCCCAAAAAATAAATAAATAAATAAATAAATTTTTAAAATATTACTTACTATATCACCACAAATGTGAAATGACTAGGGATATACATCCAACAAAATATATGAAAGATCTATATATTGAAAACAACAGAATGACTGCTGGAACTAATTAAAGACACTATGTAAGTAGAAAGATACACTATGTTTGTGGACCAGAAGACTTGGCATTGTTCATAAATTAATTCTCATCAAACTTATCTGTACATTCAAGGCAATCCCAATCAAAATACTAGAAAGCTTTTTGTTGAAATTGACAAACATTCTAAAACTATAAAACTTCTAAGAAAGTATGGGAGAAAATCTGTATGACCTTGGATTATGTAAATATTCCTTGGATATGACACCAAAAATATTAAATATAAAAGAACCAATAGAAGAATTGAAATTCATCAAAATTAAAAACTTCTCCTGGATATAGACTATTGAGAATACAAAAAAAAAAAAAAGCCATAGAACTGGGAAAGAATATTTACAAATCATGTAGCTAGGAAAAAACTTATCTTCAGAAGATATGATGAACTTTCATACTCAAGAATAAGAAAACTACAATAAAAAATAGACATAATATTTAAACATCACCAAAGAAGGTATGTAGATGTCAAATAAACATATATTAATGCAAAACTCATTAGTCTTCAGGAAATGTAAATTAAAACTACTGTGTGACACAACTGAACACCTGTTACAATGGCTAAAATTCAAAGACTGACCATACTGGGGCCAGCAGGTGGAGTGGTTGTTAGGCTGGCTAGACTTCCACATGGCTGATCGCGATTCGAGTCCCAGACCTGGCGGCTTGCTTTCTCACTTTCCTCTCTCTGTATCTCTCTGGTCAACTTCAAAATATAAAATAAAATAATGACTAAAGCTAAATAAAATAATTCTTTCAAAAAAAAAAAAAAAAAAAAAAAAAAAAGACTGACCATACTGTATGTTGAAGAGGATGCGAGGAAACTGGAACTCAAAATAGTACTACCACTTTGGAAAAATAATTTGGGAGTTTTGTAAGTTATACAATCACCATATGGTCATGCCATTTTATTCCTAGGTATTTACCTAAGTGAAATCAAAACATGTGTGGATAAAAAGACTTGTACATGAATGTTCATAGCAGCAGTGTTCTTAATAGCCAAGCACTGAAACAACCTATACATCTGTACAATAGAACACAACTCAAGAACAAAAATGAATGAACTATCACTATACATGGCAACATGGATGAGTCTCAAAGTAATCCTGAGTGATAGAAACCAGTCAAAGAGTGTACACAGTATAATTCCACTTACACAAAATGCTGAAAATGCAAATTAACTTATGGCGACAGAACACACACCAGTGGTTTCCTGGAGAGGTGATGGGGAAGTACAGGAAGAGGAAACTGTTGGGGGTTGGACTATTCACTATCTTGATTGTGGTAATGGTTTCTGGGGTGTGTACATGAGTCAAAACTCAACAAATAGGGCACTCTAAATATGGCAGTTTATTGCATTTCAATTATACCTCACTAAAGTTATTAAAAAAAGAAAAACTTTCCACAAAGAAAACTCCAGATCTGGGACCAGCAGAACCAGCAATGCATGCAGATCTTGTTTATGCCCAAGCTGATTTTCTCCAGAAATGCTTTAAAAATTTTAATATTAGAAAATCAAGCACTGTGATTTAATACATTGTATGACTTAAGGAGAAAAATCATATTGTCATCTTAAGAGATGCAAAAAAATTTTACATAAAATTCACTATCCATTTATTGCAATAAATAAAATAACTCATTGCAAACTAGAACTAGGAGGGAACTTCCTTAATCTGATAACGAGTATCATCAAAACACACCTCATGGCAAGCGTCCCAGTTTCTGTCCTCACCACTTCTGTTGACTGTGCACCAGAAGTTGTAACCAGTGCAGAAATAAAAGAGAAGAAAACACAAGAGTTTTGAAAATAAGAGTCAAAACCATCATTACCCACACATAATGCCATGAGACTATTAAAAACCCAGAAGAATATGAAGATAAATTAGTAAAAAATCTTAGGAAAGCTTAGCAAGTTTAGTGAATGCAACCATTAAGCAAGAGCCAATTGTTTTTTAATGAATTCTTTTAAATAGCTGCCACTTATAAAAAGCAACAAAAATACCAGGTATCTAGGAATTCATCTAACAAAAGATGGGGAAGATCTAGTGACAGAAAACTGAGAGACGCTGAAAAAGATCTGAATAAATGTGGAAAAACACCAAGTTCGGGAACCAGTAGTTAGCGTAATGGCTATGTCGCTGGATTCCCATGTAGTCAACTGTGGTTCACGTCCCGGACCCGGTGGCTTAAAACTCACGCCGGGCGCGTGTGCGTGCATGCCCAAGATCCCGAGAGAAGAATGGAGGAGAAGGGATTGCGGTGTGACCATCCCCCCTGGGGGGTGATTTCTCGCTTTCTGCCTCTATGTCTCTCTCTGTCTGTCTGGCGAGCGCACACGCCCTATAGCAAAAATCTCTCCAAAAAAAAAAAGAAAAAAAAGAAAAGAAAAGAAAAGCACCAAGTTCATGGGTTGGAAGACTCAATCTTCTAATATACGGTGTAGTCATATTGGGAAAATTCATTTTGTATGCTGTAAAGATATATAGTGATTGAATGTTAAAAAATAAAGAAGAAATTTAAAAACTCAATCTTATAAAAAAAGGTAAAATTTTCTCCAAAGAGGGGGACATTATTTGACAAATTTATCTACAATTTATATGGAAATTGAAGTGTGAGAGTAGTCATCCCAGACTACTGGAGCAGGATGAAGAAGCCCCATGTGGACTTAACATCAGTGCTGCCATTGGGGGTCTTCTTGGACAGGAGGATGTGGAGCAGATGCAGAGAGCAGGCTGAGGATTGAATTCTCCCTTCCCACTAGTTCCTGTACTCCTGACAGGATACTGGAATGGGCATGGATAGGAAGTGACCAGGTGTAGGTGCTTGCTGCAAAGGGGCAGAGACAGAGATGAAGTTAAGGGTTTGATTCTCATTTGTCTATAGGATAGGTGGCTAGGTTCTCTCTCTCTCTCTCTCTCTCTCTCTCTCTCTCTCTCTCTGTCTCTCTTTCTCTCTCTCTCTCTCTCTCTCTCTCTCTCTGTCTCTCTTTCTCTCTCTCTCTCTCCTCTCTCTCTCTCTCTCTCTCTCTCTCTCTCTCTCATGCACAGGCGCACACACACAAGAGCATACACCCCTCTAATGAAGTAAAAGCAAAAAACAAACAAAAAAATTAGCATGGAAACAGGTTCCAGCTGCCTATCTTATAAACAAATGAGGGGTGCCACCTCCTCAGAGGGAGATTAGGCAAGGAAGCCTTGAGCTAGACAGGGGGAGGGCTGGTGGGGAAAAGTTGCAGGACCAAGGGGCCAAGGGTATTTGTCACCCCCTCCCCCAAGGGTATGGTCACCTTTCAGCAAAGCTGCCAGTCAGGCACAGGCTGAACAGAGGAGACACTGTGGTCCTGGTGGTGCCGACACAGGCCTAGGAGTTCACTATTGCACTCTTACCCAGCTAGATTCAGTAAGCATGATGCCTGCAGTAATGGAAAAACCAGTCTCCTCCTCCACCCTAAGGTCTTCCTCCTTGCCTACTTTCTCACTTCACGTTTTCCTCCTGTAAGAGGCCCCTGAGCTTTTTCCTAATGGACCCCAAAAGCCCATCTCTAGCCCAGACCTCACCTCCAGACTCATGTTCACATCCCCACTGAACTGTCCATTTGTCTCTGAATTAGCATACCAAACCCTACTCCAGACACCCCTACAACCACTGCCTCCTAACTGGACCCTCCCCCTGTCCATACTCAACCCTGCAATTGGGAAGTCCTTCAAAATGAAGTTGTATCATGGCTGTCCTCTCTGTTCACAATCCTGCATGCCAGCTCTCACAGGGAAGGCCAAGCTGACACACCACAGGTCTGCCTATTGTCTCCTACCCTATTGCTGTGCCTGGTCCCTCTCCCACCCACTGCCAGGTCCCCCCACCAAGCCTAGCCTTCACCCAAACCCACCTCCCAGCCTTTGCAGCTGCTGTTATCCTGGCCTTTGGGATTCCATCTAAGCAGTAGTCCCCTCCCTACATTCCCCTCCCTCCTGCCTCACCTTACCACATTAGACCATCCCTCCTGCAGTAGAACTGCCTGTTTACTAGCTTTTTGTCTGTCTTCCTCCGATGCCTGGACCCCTGGATAAGAACTTATCTGCTCACTGCTAGGTCTTAAATCTAGGGCCTGAGATACAGTATAGACCTATAGCCATCTCTGAATGGAGAATGAGTAAATGTATTTTTTATGAAATTACTTTGGAGCAGGGGAACATAGAGCTCACCCTGGCCTGCCCCCAGGCAGCCCGGAGGTCTGGGCTCCATCAGGCTAGGACCACAGGCTAGGCTGGGCAGGCAGCAGGTCCTTCACCCACCTCCAAGAGCTAGTCAGTTGTTTCCTGTGGTCAGTGGGGTCCTTTTCTGACTGCATGGAAGATAGAGGCCTGGACACTTTCCCTTTAGTCCCCACTGCCCTCTGTCCCTTGAGCTGCCCAGTCTGGACCAGGACAACAGGGTGAGGGCACTTGTAGGGGACATATTCCCTGCCTGGCACAGTGAAAGGTTGAGGCATGGGGAGAACTTGGTGCTCCCGGAAAAGGGCAGAGTCAGGGGCCATGACCTTATAGAGTCTCAGTGCCAAAGGCAGGGATTCTGGTGCCTGTGTGCCCTTTCACAGCTCATTAAAGTCTGCCTGTGACCTCACAGTGACCAGTCAGATTTCAGGAGGTGAAGTCTCAGCCACAATTGTTCTGATCAGTAGGTGGAGCCTCCGAGAAAATCTGGAGGGCCTGGAATGGAGGACAAGAGCCCAGGGGTGCCCAGGAGTTTCTATATGGCTCCCTCTACTTCTTGATCCACTCCTGTGATGGGGGAAGGGTGTCAAGTGTATCTGTCTGTGTCACATCCTGCCATCCTCTCCTGCCCACCCAGATCACACCTGCCCTGCCCCACCCCATGAAGACAGGAACCGGATGGGTGGGCAAGTTTCCATTTGGCATTCCAAGTTTCCATTTCTTTATTCTAAACCTCACAGCAGGCAAACTGATTCTGGCCAGATTAGCTGGCAAGCCTGGTCACAGGGGAGATGGGTCCTTGGGGGCAGGTGAGAGGTACCTGCCTATGCACCATCCTGGGGATGGGGGCAGGAATGAGACTCCACCTCCTCCACCGAGCTCCAGCCCCTCTAAGGAAAGTTTCTACCTGAAGCAGCTTCTCCTTGTGTGAGTTCTTCTGAGAAGCGAATGAGAGAGGGTTAGGAGGGCTTTCAGCTTACACACTGTTCACTCTAGAAATACATCATGGCCTAGTCAGGGATGGGAGCATGGGCTCCCAGGCTGCCTGGCTGCCAGCTGCTCTCCCACATCTAGGGCATAGAACTGAGCCCATGTGGACCTGCCCAACTGCCAGGAATCCTTCTCACAAAACCTGATTCCTACCCAGGTAAAGTAAGGGTACACTGGGGAAGGCACCTGCTTTGGTATCTGGCAGGTGACTCTTGTCTCTGGTGTAGAGAGATCTCCTTTATTAGGCTAGGTGGGGTTGGTCATCTTTGTAATCTGACTGCTCTGATTTTGCATCCTTCAAGCTCTGATATTGCTGGAACAAACTTGGGTGGCCACAACGAGCCTGTGCTTCACCCGAAAGCAAACTCCCCTTGTTTAGGGGCAGATGAAGCAGTCCTAGACAGGAGAGAACCACTTACAGCTGCCTCCTGACTTGTCACCATGCTGGTCTCAGCTGAGAGTAAGACAGGCACTGTGGGAACCTCTGGTCAGACTCAGTAAGCCCTGACCCTGGCCCTGGTCCTCGTATTTCTCCAGAGCCATGAGCAAAGCAAGGAACTGGGCTTGCCAAGTCCCTGCCCCAGCACAACACTGAGTGCTCAGGAAAGCCTGGGAAGAACCATAAGACTCCTGACCCCTTCCCAGGTGAGGAAATGGGCCAGTGGGTCAGAGGGCCTGGGAATGAAACCCAGGACACCACCTAAAAATAATCTTACCACCCTCTGCACAAGTAAGACCTGGCACCTGGGAGTGCCTGTGTTCATGAGTATGTCTTTGTGTACTCCAGTATGTATGGGTGACTGTGAGTGAATGCATGTCCACTTGCGTATGAATCTATACGTCTGTGCTCACCTGTGTGTCTGTATGACCACCTATGTATCCTTCTGTGTGTGTCTGTGGATGTCTGTGCACCCACATATGCACCTGCGTTTGCCTGTACTTACCTATAAGTGTCCGAGGGTCTGTGTGCCCACCTATGTATGCACCTGTGTGCATGTGTGTGTGTACCTGTGTATACCTGCATGCTAATTTGTGTGTATGTCTGTGAGTGTCCGTGTAACCACCTATGTGTGCACCTGTGTGGCCTGTGTTCACCTGTGTGTACACCTATGCATTTCTGTGCATACCTCTGTGTGCCTGTGTGCTTGTGTGCCTGTTTTATGTGTACTGTATGTGTCTGTGTGCTCACCTGTGTGCCTGTGTCTATATGTATACCACTGTATCACTGCCTGTGCACACACCAATGTACATCTGTGAGTGTCTGTGTGAGCACCTGAACATCCGTGCACTCCAAAACTCCTAAACATGCCTGCAGGCACCTGTGCCTGTGACTATATTTGGCAGCAAGCCTCTCTGGGGTCTGTTGGTGAATAGTTTCTGTTGAGGAGGCATCCATATTAAGGAGCAGCATGTCTCTGCTTTTCACACTTATCCGTGTTTCAGAGCCGTGCTTGTCCGTTTGTTTCTGTAGGAGAGTGCAGAGCTGGAAAGGCTAGAGGCTTGTTGTCAGTCACCTGAGCAGTAGCATGTACGCCTGTGGACGTCTAGGACTGCTTGGAGAGTGTGTTGTCTTGGTCTACCTGGCAGAAACTGCACTGGGAGCATATATGTCTGGGCTTGTAGATTCCAGGGTACCCTGTGAGCAAATCTAAGTTTCGGCAGGGCATTTGATTCTGCACTTGTGTTAGGTTTGGGGGAGCATAAGTGCTGAGTGTGTACACCTCTGGGACCCGTATGTCAAATTGTCTGTGGGCATCTCCATGTGTAGGACATACAGCTCTCTGTTCCACACTGGGCAGAGATGGTTCCCTATCACCCCATCGTCCCACAGCAGCAGAAGGCTGGGACTCACAGTTTGTCTGCTGATCTTCATGATGAAAACTCAGAATTGTGACAAATCCAGCCTCGCATCCTATCAAATAAGGTGACATTTGCTCTATCTTACAGAGAGAGAAACTGGGACTGGAAGAGGTAGATGTTTGTGCCAAGTCCCATAGCTAGCAAGCAGTAGATCTGAGTGGAAGCCATGGTAGAGAAATAGAAGATCCCAGCTCTTATTTTACCCTGCCCAGACCCCAGGAATGCCACCTCAGACATGGCAACATTGAAGATTGGGGTTGTGCAAAGACAAGAGCCTCCGCTGTACCATGTCTGATGCCCCTAAGATCTTACCCCTCCTGCTGCACCTAGCACCCCAGGGTGAGCTCATCCACTGTGGGACCAGCACAGGGGCCAGCACCCATGGACTCTCTTGCTCCTCCAGGGCCATAGCAGCATGCAGGTCACCAGGGGGGTCTTCCTGTTCTTTGAGCTTGCCCACCACCTTCCTCCTATGATGAGCCACTGGGGCAAAGACAGTGTCTTCATCATCTGTTCCCTTAGCTCCCTGTAGGGTCTTTCTGTGACCCCATGTGGCAGTTAAAGAACCTGAGGCTTGGAGTCAGCAGGTGGCATGGTGGTCAAGGTGCTGGACTCTCACATGGCCAATCGCAGGTCATTTCCCAGACTTGGGAACTTAAAACGCGCCTGGTGTTTGTACCTGCATGCCCAAAATCCCAAGAGGAGAATGGAGGAGAAGAGATTGAGGAGGGGCCATATACCCAGGGGAGTGGTTTCTCACTTTCTCTCTGTCTCTGTGTCTCTGGTGTGTGCACATGGCCTATAAGAAAAACCTCTCTTAAAAAAAAAAAAAGAGAGAGAATCTGAGGCTCAGGGAGGGCAGGTGTCCGGCCCAAGGTCACAAGCCAAGAGGAAGGTGAAATTCAAACTCTGAAGCTGTGGGCTCTGCTGCTTCCTTTACTCTTTGGGGATGAAAAGAAGCCTTACACAGGCTGGGGAGGAAATGGCACAAAGGGTCTGGGGCAGCCTGAGAGCAGAGGTGGGGTTGGTGGTCTGGTGTCAGTACAGGAATAAGGACAGGCAGGGTACCAAGTCTCAACAGTTGGTGTCTCTCCTTGGGAGCCCACTCTGCAGGGTCATTGGTCCAAGGGCCTCCTGGGAGTGGCGGGGAGAGTGGGGCACAGAGCATCAGAATCCATGTCATGGCTCAGAGCTGGAGGGGCCTCCCCGTTGTACTACTCTGCTCCAAGCTCAACTCTGAGTATTCAGGGTAGGCTTGCCCCTTTGCATGGGGGACACTCTCTGAGGGCTCATGGGCAGATACAGAGAGTGGGCACTGGTTTCTGTGTTGCTCACTGGCTGCCTCAGTCAGATCAGAGAGAACAAAGAACAAGTGAGCAGCTAAGGGCAGAGAGAAGAAGTCAGTGGTTTGTCCTCAGCTGTCCCTAGCCTAAATGAGTTTTTCAAGAAATTACATTGCTCACTTAGCAAACCAGCTGAGATTTAACTGTGAGGACACATTGAGGGCCATATCTGAGGTACTTGTGGTACAGATAGAAAGGTGAACAGATCTATTATTTTTATTTTATTTTTTACATTTAATCACTGTATACCTTTACCACATACAAAATGAATTTTCCCAGCATGAGTACCTTGCATATTAGTCCAAAAATATTACCATATACATTACCATAAGCAGATAATTTTTCATTTTTGTGTCTGTTAAATATTTTGGGTTTTTTCCCTTTAATTCCCTGCCTCCCAGCCCACCTTGCCCATGCTCCTCCCACACTGTCTCTAGTATCCACAATTGCTCTCAATGTTTCTATACCTTCCAAAGGATAAGAATACACTAAGTCAGAAAACAATTGCACATTCATATTTATTGCAATATTATTCACAATTAAGCTTTTTTATTTATTTTATTTTTATGTCTTTAATTTATGGTTAATCACATATATCTTTACAGGGTACAACTTTTTTAAGTGTATTTTATTTTTTAATTTTTATTTATTTTTTTTTTACATTTTTTATTTCATTTTCTTTTATACATTCAATCACATTATTTAGCTTATAAAGTGAATATTTCAACAGGTGAACATTTCTCCCTAGTCCAGCTGAAAAAACTTTTCCAGCACCAATACCATGCATATTAGTCAAGACAAAGACATTACTATATACATTATCATCAGCAAATGGCTTTTCATGTTTTGTCAATTAAATGTTTTCTTTCTTCCCCTGTTCCTTCCCTTCCTCCCTCCATTACCCACCCCCATATACCCCCATCCTTACTATCTCTAGTATTTACAGTTGCCCTCCCTATACTATACAAAATCTTTCAGTCTGCCTTGCTTCGCTTAGCATTAAGTCTTCCATATTCATCCACTTTGTATCAAATGTCAAGGTCTCATTGTTTTTTATGGCTGAATAGTATTCCATAGTGTACATATGCCACATTTTTTCAATCCAGTCATCTATTTTTGGATATTTGGGTTGATTCTATGTCCTAGCAATCAATTGCAAATAATGCTACAATAAACTTGGATGTACAAATGTTTTTCTGACTGAGGGCTTTTCTATCCTTTGGGTAAATATCTAAGAGCAGAATTACTGGGTTGGATGGTAGTTCTATTTGTAGATTTCTCTTTTTTTAATTATTTTATTTAACTTTATTTATTTATTTTTAATTTGACCAGAGAGGGATAGAGTGAGAAAGAGAGAGGGGGAAAGTAAGAAAGCAAGCTGCCAGATCCAGGACTTGAACCACAGTCAGCCATGTGGAGTCCAGCACCCTTAACCACCGCACCACCTGCTGGCACCTCTACTTGTAAGTTCTTGGGAATCCCTTTATCATTCTCCACAGCAGTTGTACTAATTTGCATTCCCACCAACAGTGTAGTCGAGTACTCTTATCACCACAGCCTTGTCAGCACTTATTATTTTTTTTTTTAATTTAAGCCATTCTGACTTAGGTTAAGTGGTATCTCATTGTGGTTTTGATTTTCATTTCCCTTATAATAAGAAATGTTGAGGGACCAGCAGTTAGCATAATGGCTATGTCGCTGGACTCCCATGTAATCAACCGCAGTTCAAGTCCCAGACCTGGTGGTTTAAACTCACACCAGGCTCGTATGCGTGCATGCCCAAGATCCCTGAGAGGAGAATGGAGGAGAAGGGATTGCGATGTGGCCATCCTCCATGGGGGTGATTTCTCGTTTTCTGTCTCTCTGTCTCTGTCTTTCTGGCGAGCGTACATGCCCCATAGCACAAACCTCTCCAAAAAATTTTTTTTAAAAATGGGACCAGCGGTCAGCATAAAGATAAGAAATGTTGGGAACCAGCAGTTAGCATAATGGCTATGTCGCTGGACTCCCACATAGTCGACCGCGGTTCGCGTCCCGGACCCGGTGGCTTAAAACTCACGCCGGGCGCATGTGCGTGCGTGCCCAAGATCCCAAGAGGAGAATGGAGGAGAAGGGATTGCGGCGTGACCATCTCCCCTGGGGGGTGATTTCTCGCTTTCTGTCTCTATGTCTCTGTCTGGCGAGCGCATGCGCCCTATAGCGAAAAACCTCTCCAAAAAAAAAAAAGATAAGAAATGCTGGGACCAGCAATTGGCATAACGGTTATGTCACTGGACTCACATGTAGTCAAACACAGTTTGAGTCCCAAACCTGGTGGCTTAGACTTCACGCCAGGCACATGTGTACATGCCCAAGATCCCAAGAGGAGAATGGAGGGGAAGGGATTGTAGCATGGCCATCCCCCATGGAGGGTGATTTCTCACTTTCTTTCTCTCTGTCTCTCTGTCTTTCCAATGAGTGCGCACACCCTATAGCAAAAACCTCTTCAAAAAAAAAGAGAGAGAGAGATGTTGAGCATGTTTTCATATGCTTTTGGGCCGTTCATAAGTCTTCTTCAGAGAATTATTTATTCAGCTCATTTTCCCATCTATTAATTGGATTGATTATTTTTTTGTGGGTAAACTGCTTGAGTTTCCTGTATATTCTGGTTATCAATCCCTTATCTGAGGTATAGTTTGCAAAAATATGCTCCCACTCTGGGAGTTGTCTCCTCCATCTACTTATTGTTTCATTTGCTGTACAGAATTTTTCCAGCTTAATATAGTTCCATTTGTCTGTTTTTGGGATTATTGCCTGTGCTTTGGAGGTCTTTTTTTTCTTTTTTTTAAATTTTTTATTTCGATTTTTTTTTCATTTCATTTTCTTCCACACATTCAATCACATTATTATTTGTCTAACAAAATGGATATTTCAACAGGTGAACATTTCTCCCTAGTACTGTTGATAAAACTATGAAATATCTTCAACAGATAATACCACACCTCTTTGTGCCATTAATGCTTTTCCTCCCTGTCCCTCCCCCAAATGTCCTTCCTCAGACCCTCCTCTTTCACATTCAATCACATGTTACTTAGCTTACAAAGTGAATATTCCAACATGTGTACATTTCTCCTTAGTCAGTTGATAAACTATAAAATTATGTTCAACAGGGAACCAGCAGTTAGCGTAATGGCTATGTCGCTGGACTCCCACGAAGTCGACCATGGTTCGTGTCCCGGACCTGGTGGCTTAAAACTCACGCCGGGCGCGTGTGCGTGCGTGCCCAAGATCCCAAGAGGAGAATGGAGGAGAAGGGATTGCGACGTGACCATCCCCCCTGGGGGGTGATTTCTCGCTTTCTGTCTCTCTCTGTCTGTCTGGTGAGTGCACGCGCCCTATAGCGAAAACCTCTCCAAAAAAAAAAAGTCAAAATTATGTTCAACAGATAATACCACATTTCTTTGTCCCATTAATGCTTATAGTTGATTATTCTATGATATTTTGCATTTCTGTTATATCTGTTGTAGTAACACCTGTCTCCTTGCTGATCTTATTTATCTGGTTCCTTTCTCTATCTACTTGATTAATTTAACTAATGGTATGTCAATTTTGTTTATCTTCTCAAAGAACCAGCTTTTTGTTTCATTTATTTTCTGTATAGCTCTTTTATTCTCTATTTCATTTATTTCTGCTTGAATCTTTACTTCTGGAATTTGAGGTGGAGGGGAGTTCTTTTCTGTTGTTTTTCCCGTTCCCTGACTTGTGTTATTAGGTTGTTTATTTGCCACCTTTCTGCCTTTTTCTTCACTAATTGTTATGAACTTTCCTCTTATGGCTGCTTTTGCTGTGTCCCACAGGTTGTAAACACTTATTTGTTATCATTGGTTTCTATGAACCTTTTTATTTTAGTATTAATTTCTCCTATAGTTGTAAAGTCACTCAGGAGTAGGTTGTTTAGTCTCCATGTGTTTGTGAATTTTTGAGGTCTCTTTCTGTAACTAATTTCAAGTTTGATTCCATCGGGGCTGGAAAAGATGCTGTATATAGTTTTTATACATTTTAATTTGGAAAGCCTCGTTTTGTGCCTTATCATGTGGTCAATGTGGGACTGAGAAAAATGCATATTTTGTGGTAGTTGGGTGAAATACTCTGTAGATGTCTGCCAAGTCCATTTCATACATGGTATCACTTAGATCTTGTATTTCTTTATTTTTTTTGTCTAAATGATCTGTCCAGGAGACATGGGGTGTTGAGCTCCCCTATGATTACCGTGTTGCAGTATATCTCTCCCCTGAGATCTAACAGTCTCTCTTTGATGTATTCAGGTGCTCCAGTGTTGGGTGCATAGATATTTTCAAGTGTTATATCTTCTTGGTGAACAAGTCCTTTTAATACAATACAATGTCCTTTTTTGTCTCTTCCTACATCTTTCATCTTAAAGTCTGTCTTGTCTGATACCAGTATCTCAACTCTGGCCTTTTCTTGGTTTCCATTTTCAGCCCTCCACTTTTCAGTCTATGTATGTCCTTATCAGTGAGCTGTGTTACTTGTAAGCAGCATATAGATGGCTTCTGTTTTTGTATACATTCAGCTAGTCTGTATCTTTTAAATGGGAGAATTAATCCACTAACATTCAACATTATTGACTTTTGTGGACTTACTTTTGTCATTTTGTTATCCATTTTCTTAGTTGTTTGTTATCCTAGTTCTGCTTGTCTCTCCTTAGTTATCCTGATATAACACTCCCTTCAGTATTTTCTGTAGAGCTGGTCTAGTGTTGGTGAATTTTTTCAGTTTTTGTTTATCTGAAAATACTTTTATTTGTTCTTCCCATTTGAAGGATAATCTTGCTAAATATAATATTCTTGGTTGAAATTGTTTTTCTTATAATGTTTTGAATATATCTTCCCGTTCTTTCTTTGCCTGCATTGTTTAGTTGAGAGATCTGATGTTAGCCTAAAGGGATAAACTTTATAAGTAATATGACATTCCTCCCTTGCCATTTTTAAAATATTATTGTGTCTTTCATTTTTACCAATCTGGTTATGATGGGCTGGGGGAGGATATTTTTTGTGTTGATTCTATTTGGGGTCCTTTTTATTTCTTGGGTCTGAATTTCTCCATGTTTATATTAGGAAAATTTTCAGATAGTATTTTATGAAAGAGGTTTTCCATGCCTTCAGCAGATTTTTCACCTTCTAGAATATGCATTATATGGATATTTGAGTGTTTCATGGTGTCTAGAATTTCCCACATGTTGTCCTCATTTTTTTGGTCTTTTTTAATCCTTTTTTGGTGATTTGGTCTATATTGGAGTCTGTCTTCAAGTTCAAAAATTCTTTCTTCTGCATGGTCCAATCTGCTGTTAATGCTTCCTAGGGAGATTTTAAGTTTTTGTATTGTATTCTTCATTTCCAAAAGTTCTGTTTGATTCTTTTTTAGGATGTCTATGTCATTATGAAATTCCTCTTTCATGTCCTGAAATTATTTTCTCACTTTCAGAACTGACTGTTTTCTCTTGCATCTCACTGAGTTTTGTCACCATGAATAACTGGGATTTTTTCCTGAAATTTGTGTATTTCTCTGTGCTATTCATCGTTGGTGAAGGGCTGCTACATTCACCTGAGGGAGAGTTGCCCCCTTATTTTCTCATGTTTCTTTGAGATCTGGGCTAGGTTTTGGTCATCTGATGCACTATTCACTTCTTTGTACTTATGGAGTAGATTTCATAGTATTAGAAGAGGACATTTCACCCTTAGTTACCAGGTGTGTTCCTATTGGAGGACTGTGTCTCCCAGGATAGAGTAGTTATGGGTAACTTCAAGTGCTTGGCTCCTCTACCAAATGTTCAGCTCTTGATGAGGTGGTAGCAAACTAAGGAGATATAACTTGTTGAAGAGAATCAAGTCATGCACCACTCAGGCTGATGTACAAAAACTTCCAAAGTTACTCCCAGGCTCCAAGAGTGGACTCATGAGAGGAGGCCTACACAGACCAGGCTCAGGTCTCCCAACAGACAGGGCAAGCCCAGGCCAACAGAGTGATGGGCGATCCATAATTGTTAAGACATGGAAATCAACCCAAATGTCCAAGAACAGACTAATGCATTTTTTCAGTATGGCACACTATGGAATACTACTCGGCAATTTAAAAAGAGAGAGAAAACAAAAACAAAAAACCTTGGCATTTGATAGAAAGTGAACAAATATGAAAGACTTAATACTAAGTGAAGCAAGCCAGACTATAAAAGAGAAACACTGTATATCCCCAGTTAATATATACTGAATATCTGCACTCTGTGGCAGAAAATACTTATTTTTTAAATGTGCTGAGGTTCTGAAGGCACAGTCAAGGGAGCACAGTTATGTGGTGCAGGGGTCTGGCTGGACTTAGCCACATTGCAGAGAGGTTTGACCCAGGCTAAGAAACACCTGAGCTGGCAAATGAATGAGCTAACAAGAGGCTGCCTCAATAAGGCAGGAGAGGGAGCCGACTTCTGTTCTCTGTTTGCTGTCTTTAAGGCAACTCTACTCTTTGTAGAGCCCTCTAATGCTGGTATCATTGCATGGGTTTAATCCTTGGAGTAAATTCTGTAAAGCCACCACCATCACCTAAGATATAGACAAGGATCCAGGGCACAGGGTCACTCTGACCTTCCCACTCACCTGGAAAGACAGCACCAAACCAAGTGGCCATGCCAGCTAGACTGTAGGCCCTGTCTGGTCCTTCCAATCTTGGACCTCTTACTTGTCCATTGACCTGACACCTGCTCTGCTGGCCCCATGCCCCCTCCTTGCCATTTTTCCTTGGGTCTGTCTACCAGCTCTAGGGCACACCCTAGCAACCATCCCTGAGGCTCCCTCTCCTGATTCTGACATCCATCCCTGTACCTATTGTGACCTTACCTGTGGCTCTTTCCTAACTCTGGTCTGGGCAGAGGGGATTGGCAGGCCTGCAAGACTGTAACCAGGTGGGTTTCACACTCTCATCCAAAGCATGTTGTATGTTTCTATAATCAGGTTTCTGAAATGTTCTCATAATGCCCAGCATGTTTCCTCCATAAAAGAACAGCATTTATCTAATGCCTGTGACCAGGTTAGGCCATTTGCCTGGGGTCAGAGCCCCACCCAACAGCTAGAGAAGCCCCTGGCCAGGCTGTGGGTAGTCATGTGGCACAACAAGGCAAGGCCCTTGACTCATGGGGAGTTTAACTTACACAGAGCAAGGCAGGCTAGCATCCCTCCACCTGCCAGGCTCCTGGCACCTGCCCATTCACACCTAACCCATCCTTTCTGCTTGCTCAGGCTGGGCCATGTGTGCCATGTCTGTAAGGGGAAACCACTCAGAAGTGACCGAGTTCATCCTGGTGGGCTTCCCAGGTTCTCTGGGGCTCCATATGTGTCTGCTGGTACTGTTCCTACTGGCCTACATGCTGACCATCACGGAGAACCTGGTCATCATTGCAGTGATCCGCACAAGCCCTGTACTGCACAAGCCCATGTACCTCTTCCTCAGCAACCTGTCCTTCCTAGAGGTATGGTATATCTCCGTCACAGTGCCCAAGATGCTACTCAGCCTTGTTGCACCCCGATTCCAGCGCATCTCCTTTGCAGGCTGCATGGCCCAGTTGTACTTCTTCCTGGCACTAGCCTGTACTGAGTGCACACTCCTGGGCGTCATGGCCTATGATCGCTATGTGGCCATCTGCAGCCCCCTGCGCTACCCAGTCATCATGAGCCCAGGGCTCTGTAGCCTCCTGGCTGCTGGCTCCTGGTTCTCAGGCTTCACCATCTCCTTGGGGAAGGTATTCTTCATCTCTCGCCTCGGTTACTGTGGTCCCAATGTCATGAACCACTTCTTCTGCGATGTGTCCCCATTGCTGAACCTCGCCTGCTCTGACATGTCAGTGGCAGAGCTGGTGGACTTCCTCCTGGCGCTGCTCATCCTGCTGGGGCCACTGCTGCTCACGGTCTTCTCCTACGCTTCCATCATCAGCGCGGTGCTGCGCATCCCGTCCGCCTCAGGCCGGCAGAAGGCCTTCTCCACGTGTGCCTCGCACCTGGCAGTGGTGGTCATCTTCTACTCAGCTTCCCTCTTCATCTATGCCCGGCCACGGGCCATCTACTCCTTCGACTACAACAAGCTGGTGTCCGTGGTGTACACAGTGCTCACGCCTCTGCTCAACCCTATTATCTACTGCCTGCGGAACCAGGAGGTCAAGCAGGCACTTCACAAGGTGGTACAGAGGACAGCACAAATCCTGGGGGCCTCATCTTAGCCTCCTCCACCCCCAGACCTATGACCCCTTATCCATTCCTGACCCTTGCATCTTCTCACCAACTCCACCAAGTGACTAAGCGCCTGGGTTAGGGGCTGAAGGAAACAGTCAGCATTTTTTCCCTGCCTAGGCCTGAGAGAACAGGGTGACCATGCAGCCAGCTTCCCCAACCTGGCTTACCTGCTCCCAGTCCCTGAGTAGGCATTCCTTCCCACACTCCTCAGCTGACACCTCTGGGTATCATGCAAGGGCTGTGCTCACCGGGGGCCTTTTCCCACCCTGAGGGGGTAGAACAGTGTCAGCATCCAGTTTCTAGGTGGGAACATTGGTACTCACTTCACATTTAGGGCCAATGGCTGATCTATTCCTCACCCCCGCAATTGACCTGCCCCTGTAGCCTCTGCTATAATTCCTCCTCTCTGGATATATCCTGGGTGGCAATGGGGGGGTCGGGGGTCATCATGGTATTGCAGGGACCATCTGGGGTTTAGTTCTCAAATAGGGAAGGAGAATAGACTGCTCAGGAGCAGTGGCGAACAGAAGAACAAGGACTCTGAGGTGACCAAGAATGTTCCCAACAACAAAAAAATAATAATAAAAAAAACACAGGGGAGCTTGGCCACACTGACCTCCCATACCCTCCCATGACATCTCTATGACCAGCATGCAGCTACGTTAGGATCTAATGGCATAAACAAGGCTGAGGCAAGGTAAGGTATTTCGAACTTGACTCATAACCCTATTGTGGGGGTGGTCTTCTCACCAGGGATTCACACCCAGCACTCCCCAGGCCTCTCCCTGCATGCTTCATCAACACTGATACAGGACTGGTGTCTGCAGAAGGCCCTGAGGCCCAGCTGAGGCCCTGGCGGCTACATTGTCACCAAGGAAAGAAGGATGTAGGTGGGGAGGAAGATCATAATGACCACAGCCCCAGCTTGAGGGCTGATCAGGGAGCCCAGAGACTTGGTCTCCCCTGAAATAACCTTATCTGATGTTCCTTAGAGGCCGAATGAAGACAGAGGGCTCCAGACAACACACAGCATCACAGCTGCACATTCATATTCAAATGTACAATGGTTCTAGGTCGGTGTGAGCCACACTATGCCATGCATTTTCCTTTTTTTTTTTAAATTTATCTCATGGTCATCTCTCCCATGATGGAGTCAGAGGGACAGGCACCCCCAGTAGGGTCTTAACTCCATGTCCCACTCCCAGTCCCAGTCAACCCAGATCATACACATGCCCACCTGGCATGCTCAGGGAGGTCCCAGGATGTGAACCTAGGAGCTTGCCCATATTGGTCTAGTTGCACTTCTGCTAAGCCACCACCTGGGCCTGCTATGATGTTTCTATTGTGCCTTCAAGGACATAGGCCCACACCACCCCCTGCCTGGAGGTACAGTGTACTGTCTGGAGGCAAGGAGGAGGGAGCAGCTGTGTGAGCCATGTGGAGTTTGATGGCCTGTGAGACCCATGGTGGGCTATTCAGGAACAGTAATGAACCTGGGGCCTCTGGTATGTAGTGGGATCCTAGGAGGTGGAATTTAGGTAATGACTGTGAACTGTACTGGCAAGGCTGTAGCACTCTAGAATGTTCACCCTCTGTAGTGGACACTTGGAGTTCTGAGCTTTACTCTTGGGACCATCAGAGAAACACACGAGGAGCTAAAGATCAAAGCCTCACTCGATATGCACAGGTTGGGCTCAGCAGTTGAATGAGCTCTACACTGTCTGATAGCTGACCCAAAGCACATAAGCCACGGTCCCCATCCTCAAGTGGGGGACTCATGAAGTGTGCAGGAATAGATGCTGGGAGGGGGAGGGGCATCTGAGCCCAAGGAGGGTGTCTTGGCCTCCCCAGGGGTCTCTGGGGTGCTGTTTTCCATAGGGAAGATAGGAGCAAGAACAGAAGAAGTCAAATTTTCCATTTATCCCAAGGCAGGGAAAATCAGGATGATAAAGGCTTCAGCCAGGACTGTGGGCAGAACTGATCCAGGAGACTCCTGCAGGAAGGACTTGGCCTCTGAGGGACCCATCTCTGTTCCATGTCAGGAGGATAGTCAATACCCACCCCTATGTGTGCAAATGGCAGCAGCCTTGCCACACAGATTTTATGATAGAGCAAATGTTCTCTGAGAAGTACCTTTAAATCAGAAATTATGAGCACATCCCTCTTTCAGGTGGGCCTAATTCCAAATCAGACTTCTATAAATTCATTTTCAAAAACCCAGAGAGTCAGGCCCAGCTGTGGTGGTACAAGTGAGAGGACACTGCTGTGTGATGGCTGAGGCTGCATGGATGGCCCAAGTTCAGTTCCTGGCCCGGTCTAAAGTGGTGCATCCCTGTGGTCCGAGCTAACTCAAGGCTGGAGCAGAAGGATCGCAGCACGGTCATACCCTGTCAAAAATACATCTCTCTTTATCTCTTTGTTCTGCCTCTCTCCCTCTGTCATAAAAATAAAAGAGTGAAAATATTGGCTCCCTGATTTATCATTTTATCAGTAAAGCATGGGCTGCTTGGCCTTACAGAGAGTAAGTGAATCAGGGAAATTTCAGCCTGGCTTAGACAACAGAAGCAGGCCCAGTGCCTGCCGCACAGTAAGGCCTGCAAGGTGCCAGGGAAATGGAAGACATAAGACTCTCCTCCAGTGGGGATGGATGTTCTAGGGAACAAGGAGGCATTTATGAGTCCAGTCCCAACAGAGTGGGGGCCCCAGAGAAGAACAGCAGAAAAGGGTACAGAAAGGAGAAAATATATCTTAGATACAAAAGAACTGGGGTGTAGAGCCACTCAGAGGAGCCTCTAGGTGACCTCTGAGCATTTTCTGAGCTCCTTCCTGCAAGGGATAGAAGCAACTGAAGAACTTTGTTTTGGAGGTTATTTATTTAATTTTTTTATTTATTGGAAAGACACCCAAAGCTAGGGAGAATGTGAATCCAGGGCAAGAGGAGAGTCAGGGAGACCAGGTGAGAGCCCTTCGAGAGCCCAGAGGGAGGAACTAAAAGCTAGAGCAGCAATGCGTGGAGAAGGCACAGGGTGAGCAGCCGCCTTAGGCATTGGCTGGCTGTTGGGAAGAAAAAGAACTAAAAAAACATAGAGAATGGGGACCAGCAGTTAGCGTAATGACTATGTCGCTGGACTCCCACATAGTCGACTGTGATTCGCGTCCCGGACCCGGAGGCTTAAAACTCACACCGGGCGCGTGTGTGTGCACGTGCCCAAGATCCCGAGAGAAGAACGGAAGAGAAGCGATTGCAGCATGGCCATCCTCTGGGGGGTGATTTCTCGCTTTCTGTCTCTCTGTCTCTCTCTGTCTGTCTGGTGAGTGCACGCGCCCTATAGCCAAAAAAAACCTCTTAAAAAAAAAAATAGAGAATGAAACTCAGGCCAGGAAGAGTTTCCAGTGGGAGAATCCAATAGAGCCACAGTCAAGCAGTCAGGGGAAATGAAGGGTGAGAAGGCTCCACTGGGTTTGTCAACAGATGGGTCAGATGGTAGTGGGGGGAGAGCCATTTCTGTGGGGAAAAGTCAGACTGGGGTAAGCTAAGAAAAGAGAGGCACTGAAGAAGCAGATGGAGAGAATATGGGGCCACTTAAGTGGCATTCCAGAAGGCAGAGAGGTTACTGCAAGGCTCATTCATAGGCTGATGAGACTTAGAGAAAGGAAAGTCAGGTAGAAGGAGCAGAGTCAGCACAGACCCTGGTGTGGGACCAGGCCAGAGACCAGCTTCCACTGGGCAGGAAGTCTGCTTCTGCGGGAGGCCTCACTACTCTCACCACACTATCCTAGTGACCCTGGGGGTAGGGCGGGTCACCTTATCAGACTCTCCAGTTCTATCACAAGCCATTCTCCCTCAGGGCTAACTCTGGAGGTCTCTTTGACCCAGACATTTTAAATAATCAGTTGGAGCTTAAAACTGTAACTTGACCTTAGAGTCCCATGATTCTGGACAACTAGTGCCACCATGTGTCTGGAAGAAGTATAGACAAACAAAAATAACTTTTAGGGGAAGACAACATCAAAGGAAGAGCCAATCATTCACTAAAATAATTCTTTAGGGGTTAGACAACAGCACAGTGATAAAAAAATTAAAAATAATAAAAACATGTTCTCTGAGGCTAACCCACATAGGGAAATTCGAAGCTCATATCAGGAGACCTACCTGAGTATACCAGGCACATGTGCGCCTATGATCCAGGGCTGGCTGAAACTGGGGGTGGATCATGTCATCAATTCCTTCTTAGGGAGTATTCGCTCTTTCTCTCTGTCTCTCAGTCATGGAAGAGATAAATTTTAAAAAATAGTTCTTTAAATACAGTGTTCAGTACACAATAAAAAATCATCAGGTATGTAAAGAAATAAGAGATTATGAGCAAGAGCAGGCATTGGACCTGTCAGAAACAAGACTCAAAAATAACTGTACTTTGTGAGAATAGAAATGGTTTATTACCTATTTATGATAACATGAATAGTATTCATTTTTTTTTTTTTTTTGGAGAGTTTTTTTTTTTTTTTTTTTGCTATAGGGCGTGTGCGCTTGCCAGACAGACAGAGAGAGACAGAGAGATAGAAAGTGAGAAATCACCCCCCCAGGGGGATGGTCACGCCGCAATCCCTTCTCCTCCATTCTCCTCTCGGGAACTTGGGCACGCACGCACACGCGCCCGGAGTGAGTTTAAGCCACCGGGTCCGGGACTCAAACCGCAGTCGAATATGTGGGAGTCCAGCGACATAGCCATTACCCTAACTGCCGGTCCCATGAATAGTATTCTCAACTGGTCTGGTCTGAGGTGTATTTCATGTTGGGTAAATTCTCTTTACAAGCCAAATGATGTATAGCAATTGAATGTTTAAAATAATAATAATAAAACAATGGAACTAAATAAATAACACATTATTAGAAAAAATAATAACTGTACTTACAAGATCCAAGGAGACAGAACAGGTAAAAGTCAGAAGGTTATAGAGGACTTGGACAATACTATCAATTTGATCTAATTGACATTTAGAGAGCATTCTATCCAAAGCAACAGAATACACATTCTTTTCAAACAGGCATGGAGCATTTAACAAGGCAGACCCAAATTCTATGAAATAAGATATTACATATATTTCAAATAACTCTCAAACTTAAAAGAATTAGGGAATCAGCAGTTAGCGTAATGGCTATGTCGCTGGACTTCCACGTAGTCAACCGCGGTTCACGTCCCGGACCCGGTGGCTTAAAACTCACGCCGGGCGCGTGTACGTGCGTGCCCAAGATCCCGAGAGGAGAATGGAGGAGAAGGGATTGTGGCGTGACCATCCCCCCTGGGGGGTGATTTTTCGCTTTCTGTCTCTATGTCTCTCTCTGTCTGTCTGGCAAGCGCACGTGCCCTATAGCAAAAACCTCTCCAAAAAAAAAAAAAAAAAAAAAAAAAAAAAAAAACCTTAAAAGAATTAAAAGTAATACCAAAAAAGTAATACGTATGTTTCTAAACATAAGAAAATTAAAATACAAATCAATAAAAAGAGGAAGATATATGAAAAATCTCCAAATATTTGGAGAGAACACATTTTTAAATCACCCACAAGTGAAGAAGAAATCAAAAGAGAAATAAGGAAATTTTTTTGAAATGAAAATGAAAGCACAAGATATCAAAACTTATGGTATGCTACTACAATAAAACAGTCCTTCTAGGCAAATTTATAACACCAAATACCTATATTATAAAAGAAGAAAGGTCTTAAATTAGTGACTTCCTTCCACCTTAAGAAACTACAAAAAAAAAAAAAAAGGGAGTCAATAAAATATAAACAAGCTCTTTCCCACTATACAAGATAGCAGGTGAAAAAGCTGTGAAGCAGGATACTAAGGAGAAGAAACCTGAAGCCAAGAAGGCTGATGCCAGTGGCAAGGTTAAAAAGGGTGACCCCAGGGCTAAAAAGCCCAAGAAGGGGAAGCCCCATTACAGCAGAAACCCCGTCCTAGTCCGGGGCATCAGCAGATACTCCCGGTCTGCCATGTATTCCAGGAAGGCCATGTACAAGAGGAAATACTCGGCCACTGAATCCAGTATCAAAAAGAAAAAGAAGGTTCTTGCGACTGTCACAAAACCAGTTGGTGGAGACAAGAATGGTGGTACCCGGGTGGTTAAACTGCACAAAATGCCTAGGTATTATCCTACTGAAGATGTGCCTCGAAAGCTGTTGAGCCACGACAAAAAACCCTTCAGTCAGCATGTGAGAAAGCTGCGAGCTGACATCACTCCTGGGACCATTCTGATCATCCTCACTGGACGCCACAGAAGCAAGAGAGTGGTTTTCCTGAAGCAGCTGAGCAGTGGCCTGCTACTTGTAACTGGACCGCTGGTTCTCAATCGAATTCCACTGCATAAAACACACCAGAAATTTGTCATTGTTGCCACCTCCACAAAAATTGATATTAGCAAAGTAAAAATCCCAAAGCACCTTACCGATTCTTACTTCAAAGAAAAGAAACTGTGGGGGCTCGAGGACCCAGCAGAGCTGGTTGAGCCTTCAAAGTCCTAAAACGTGCGGCTGTGGGTTCGGGGTTTATTGATTGAATTCTGCCAGCGCGGGAGCCTCTGCAGAGAGAGAGTGAGAGAGATGGACATGGACAAACGGATTCATTTAGAGCTGCGGAACAGGATGCCCTTTGATGTGAAAGAGCTTGTCCTGGACAACTGTCAGTCTAATGAAGGCAAAATCGAAGGCCTCATAGATGAATTTGAAGAACTGGAATTCTTAAGTACAATCAACGTAGGTCTCACCTCAGTCACAAACTTACCAAAGTTAAACAAACTTAAGAAGGTTGAACTAAGCGATAACAGAATCTCAGGGGGCCTGAAAGTATTGGCAGAAAAGTGTCCAAACCTCACGCATCTAAATCTAAATCTAAATCTAAAATTAGAGAACTCAGCACAATAGAGCCCCTGAAAAAGTTAGAAAACCTCAAGAGCTTAGACCTTTTCAACTGTGAGGTGACCAATCTGAACGACTACCGAGAAAAGCTGTCCAAGCTGCTGCCCCAGCTCACATACCTCGACGGCTATGACCGGGACAAGGAGGCCCCCGACTCGGACGCCGAGGGCTATGTGGAGGGCCTGGACAACGACAAGGAGGATGAGGATGAGGAGGAGTATGACAAAGATGTACAGGTAGTGGATGATGAGGAGGACGAGGAGGACAAGGAGGACGAGGAGGAAAGTGAAGAGGAGGACGTGAGTGGAGAAGAGGACGAGGATGAAGAAGGTTATAACGACGGGAAAGTAGATGATGAGGAAGATGAAGAAGATCTTGGGGAAGAAGAAAGGGGTCAGAAGCAGAAACGAGCACCTGAAGACGAGGGAGAAGAAGATGACTAAGAGGAATAACCTATTTTGAAAAATTCCTATTGTGATTTGACTGTTTTTACCCGTATCCCCTCCCACCCACCCCCCAAATCCTGCTCCCCGAAACTTTTATTTTTCTGATTGTAACGTTACTGTGGGAACGAGAGGGGAAAAGTGTACTGGGGGTTGCAGGGGGGAGGGAGGGCGGGAGGGAGTGGAATAAAATACTATTTTTACTGCCAAAAAAAAAAAAAGGAAAAAGAAACTGTGGAAGCCCAGACACCAGGAAGGTGAGATCTTCGACACAGAGAAGGAGAAATACGAGATTTCAGAACAGTGCAAAATTGATCAGAAAGCTGTGGACTTGCAAATTTTACCAAAAATCAAAGCTGTTCCTCAGCTCCAAGGCTACCTGCCATCCGTGTTTGCCCTTGCAAATGAAATGGAGTTTATCCTCACAAATTGATGTTCTAAATTTTTTGCCAAAACCTATAGTAAAAACCTCTCCAAAAATAAATAAATAAATAAATAAATAAATAAATAAAGTTAAATAAAATAATCGTAAACAATGCTAGCAAGGAAAAAATGGGAACATATATTCAAAGTGTTAAGTGAAAAACAATTTCAACCAAGAATATTATACCTAGCAAGATTATCCTTCATATGGAAAAAAAAAAATACAAAAACATTCTCAGATAAACAAACCCTGAAAGAATTTACTAACACCACTCTCACAAGGCCAACGGCAGTTTGAGTCCCTCGCAGCTTGTTTTCTCATTTTCTCTCTCTTACACTCTTGCTCTGTTCCTCTCTGGTCAAATTTAAATAAATAAATAAAGTTTTAAAAAACAATTCTTTTTTTTTTTTTTAAAGAATTTACCAACACCAGGCCAGCTCTCCAAGAAGTGTTGAAGGGAGTGGTATACCAGGAAAACTAAAGTCTTAGACACACAGAAATAAGAATACAAAAAGCAAACAAGAGAATGGCAAACTTAATGGTACAGACAAGTTCAGAAAGATCAACAATAACTTTGAATGTTAACTTCCAAAATTTAAATGGAAAGATCAGACCACAGTGACATTGCAAATTCAATAGAAGAGAGATTAATTTCAAGAGATTAGAAACATCTCAATTTCACTCTTGAACATTACTGTTCTTCTTCTATGCTTTGTTGTCCAGATTTAAGTATTTTGTCTTTTTTTAATTTATTTATTTTTTAACATTAATATGCTATACATCATTACAGTATACAAAATGAATTTTCCATCCAAAATACACTGTCTGTTGGCTCAATCAAGCACATCAACATACATGTTATCAACAAATAATTTTCCATTTCTTATGTCTTGTATATTTTGCTTTTTTTTTTTTTTTTTTTTTTTTTTTTTTTTTTTTTTTTTTGCCATCTTTGATTCCCTATCCCTAACCCTCTGCCCTGTCCAATCGTCCTCCCATTGTCTCTGGTATCCATGATTGCTTTCTATGCCTTCCCCCCCATTTAATTGATTTGCTAATGAACTTAATTTGTCTAAATATTTGCAATAGCAAGCACAGCTGATATATACATACACAAGAACCCATGTCTGACTTTAGGCATAAACCTCAGTGAGTAGAATGAACATACTATGAAATAGTACCTAGCTGGGGCTATATAGCTTACTGTGGTCATCAAGTACAGTTTTTTCTTTAAATTTTGGTAACAGTTTTAGTATTTTTTTTTCTGAAATTTTTTTTAAACTTACATTCATTCCCTGAGCATCATCACAACATATTAAATGTGGTTTCCCCTCTAGAGTAAACTGCATAATCATGCATGTTATCATCCATAAAATTCCATTACTACTTTCATATATATGTTTTTTACCCCATGTCTGACCCTCTGCCCTATTCCACTCTCTTATTACACTATTTCTGCTGTCTACAGTTGTCTTCAATTCCTTTTCCCCCAACATTTTGTTGACCACACAATATCATAGGTAATCTAACTACTTTCAATAGCAAGTTCAGCTGGTGGTTTCAAGAAAGGCAGTTTTGAACTGGTAAGGATATTTCCTTGAAACTTGAAGCCTAGAAACAGGTTAGTATTTTGTTCAAATAGTAGGTACATGAATCTATTGACAGCTCAAGGCAGGATAAAAAATCCTTAAAACCGGACAACAAATTGTTGACCTAGAAAAATCCACCATGAAGATTGAGAAAATGGCCCAAAAATTTGAGACCAATATGCAAGAAGTACTAGATATAATTAAACATCCAAACATCCAGATAATAGGCATCCCAGAAGGTGAAGAGACTCATAAGGGCATTGATAATCTATTCCATGAAATCCTGCAAGAAAACTTTCCCAACCTGGAGAGGCACTCAAAGATTCAGTCCCAAGAAATACAGAGGACCCCAAATAGAATCAATCCAAGAAGATCTTCTCCAAGACACATTATAGCCAGATTGGCCAAAACCACAGAGAAAGACAAGATACTAAGACTGGCAAGAGAAAAAAGGCAAGTTACCTACAAAGGGTATCCCATCAGACTAACGGCAGACCTCCCATCAGAAACAATGCGAGCGAGGAGAGAATGGGAAAATATATTCAAAGTATTAAGCGAAAAGCAATTTCAACCGAGAATTCTGTACCCAGCAAGGTTATCGTTCATTTGGGAAGAAAAGACACGAATTTCCCCAGATAAACAAACCTGAAAGAATTTACCAGCACCAGATCAGATCTCCAAGACGTTCTTAAGGGAGTGCTATGTGAGTAAAATTAAATGCAGACACACAGAAATAAGAGTTCAAAAACTAAGGAAATGGGCAACTTAATTGTAGGGACAAAGTCTGGAGTTGAGTATTATTTCCCAGAGTTCAATCTGGAAGATCGTACCTCAACAGTAACAGAAGAAAGATTAAGTACATGAGTCTGAACTGATGAAACAGCATTCTGTGACTTGACTAAGATATTGCTGCTTTTCTTCTAAGCTTTGTTGTCAGGATTTTGTCTTCTTAAACTGTTGATAAGTTCATCTACTTACTGTTTGAACTGAATCCTAACCTTTCTCCTGGCTTTAAGTCTTAAACAAATTTCTCTTAACATTTTTTATTTTGATCTATTAAAACTAAAACTTTTTCTTGGAATAAAAAAAAATTCATTAGGGAATCTCGGTGAGCCCCAGTCCGCGCAGCATCCTGAGCCGTCAGGAACCTGGAGAACCACTTCGGCGGCTGGTACGAAGCGCGGCGGGCAGGTGCTGCGTGATGCCAGCTAGGAATTTGACATCTGCTTCACCTCAGTGCAGAAGAGGGCTATCCAAACCCTCTGGACAGTGCTGGATGCCATTGGCCAGATGTGGCTGCCGGTGGTGAGGACATGGCGTCTTTGTGAGCGGCACCGCGGGGGGCCTCACCGGCCTCAACAAGGCAGAAACCGGCCAAGCACGGAGAGGCGCAGGTGAAGGTCTGGAGGCGTTCCTACGACGTCCCGCCGCCCCCGATGGAGCCTGACCACCCCTTCTACAGCAACATCAGTAAGGATCACAGGTATGCAGACCTCACCGAAGACCAGCTGCCCTCCTGGGAGAGTCTGAAGGACACGATTGCCCCAGCTCTGCCCTTCTGGAATGAGGAAATGGTTCCCCAGATCAAGGAGGGGAAACGTGTACTGATTGCAGCCCGTGGCAACAGCCTGCAGGGCATCGTCCCACACCTGGAGGGTCTCTCTGAAGAGGCTATCATGGAGCTGAACCTGCCGACCGGTATCCCCATTGTCTATGAGTTGGACAAGAACTTGAAGCCCATCAAGCCCATGCAGTTCCTGGGGAATGAAGAGATGGTGCGTAAAGCCTTGGAAGCTGTGGCTGCCCAGGACAAGGCCAAGAAGTGAAGGTAAGCAGGCAGACCACCATCCTGAGAAGCCCCCTCCCTGCCCATCCCATCCCTCTCTACCCTCCCCTGCACATGTCACACTGACCACACCTGAAGGCATCTGAAGTTGAGGCCACAGATGAGACCAGTGGCTCCTATTTTCATTTGGGCCATTGTGTCTCCTGAACCCATTTGCTTCATGCAGTCTAAGAGATAGCATCTCTAGGGCACAGGTTCTCAGTCCAAGCCAAGGGAAGGTTCCTCTTACCTGAGAGTGAGAGGTGGGCACTTGGGTTTTTTAGAGCTTTGTTTACTATGGACCTGCTTGAGTAGGGTTAGGGAGGAACCATGCTAAGGCAAGGCCACCGAGAAGTCAGAGGGCCTGTTCGCGTTCCCTGGGGGCCAGGCCTGTGCTTTTCTGGAGGCAGGTCCCTGATGGGCACTAGTCATTCCAATAGAAGATGATAGAATGTGCATGGTGATTAAAGACACAAAATACGACTTCCTCCTGACCCTCGAGTTGGCTCGAGAAGACTGGGATCAATCCTGATTTAAGGTGTTGCATTTTTACACACACACACAAAGATATATATATATAACACAAAACAAAAGCCCTTCTGAGGTTCCTGGTGGTGACTGAAGTGGTCCCACAGTGGTCGTCAGAAGATAAGCCATTCCTCACACAGACTGGGATAGGCTCCTCGACTTCAAAGGGAGTGTATTTTAGACTGTCTATTTTAGACCTCTCCCCCTTGTTTTGCAGCAGCAAAATGCCTTTTGATCACATTTAAGCGTCTTTTACTGTATCTTATTTCTGAATCATGTCCTAATTATGTGGTCCTGTCATGTGGGCCCAGTACTCATTTTGAGCATAACTACTAAATTTTTCCAGATCAGTATAATAAAGGAGTGATGTGCAATAAAAAGAAATTTCATTAAAAAATAGCTATTTAATGACTGCAGTAAGCTATATATCCCCAGCTAGGTGTCCTTTATAGTATGTTCATTCTACTCACTGAGGTTTATGTCTAAAGTCAGACATGTGTTCATGGATATGTATATATCAGGTGCACTTGCTATTGAAAATATTTAGATTAAGATCTTTAGTGAATCAATAAAATGTGTAAAAGGAGGGGAGGGCATGGAAAGCAATATGGATACCAGAGACAGTATATCTAAGGGTGGGAAATGGCAGAGGTAAGAGATAGGGAATCAGAGGGGAAGAAGTAAAATATGTAAGAAACAAGAAATGGAAAATTTGTCGATGATAACACGTATGGCAATATCCTTGATTGAACCAATATACAGTGTATACTGGATGGAAAAATCTCATTTTGTATACTGTAATGATGTATAGTGAATGAATGTAAATAAGTAAATTTTAAATTAAAAAATATTTTGCAAAGGAAGATGGCTATCCCCAGATCTTTTTCTGTACATACTCACCATCTCCTCTGCTTCTGTTGACCACATTGTGGCATAGCACCAGAGGCCAGCCTGATGCCAGTCCTAGGGTGCATGCGCTCGCCAGAAAGACAGACACAGAGAGACAGAAAGCAACAAATCACCCCCAGGGGGAATGGCCATGCCACAATCCCCTCTCTTCCATTCTCCTCTCAGGATCTTGGGCACGCACGCACATACGCCTAGCGTGAGTTTTAAGCCACCGGGTCCGGGACTCGAACCGTGGTCGACTACATGGGAGTCCAGCGACACAGCCATTACGCCAACTGCTAGTCCCAACAAACCTCTATTTTTATAAACCCACCTCAGATATTTCTGTTTGCAACACATAGCAGACTAAGATGACATCTTGGGACCAGCAGGTGGCGTGGTAGTTAAGAAGCTGGACACTCCCACATGGCTGACCACAGTTCAAGTCCTGGACCTGGTGGCTTGCTTTCTCACTTTCCTTCTCTTTCTCTCTGTGTCTCTCTCAGGTCAAATCAAAATAAAATGAATGAATGAATAAAAGTAAATAAATAATTTTTTAAAAAAAGATGACATCTAATAAGACGTTTCACTGCCTCTGTAAACCTTCAGAATAAACTAGCATCGACTTTAAAGAAGACTTCTGAGAAGTTTCCAGAATGTTGCTCTTGAGGAAACAAGTTTCCCAAGATGAAATCAGCTCCTCTGTGCCTCATCCTGACTTTTGCTTCTTCTGTCATTACTTGCTGGTGATAAAGAGCACCTGTGTACCTATATGGTCCTGGGAGAGTGCTAGGAGTCTCCGGTTACTCTTTAAAAAAAAAAAAAAAAAAAAAAAAAGATTTAATTTTATCTATTCATTCACTTATTTTAATTTGCCTAGAGAGAGACTCAGAGAGAGAAAGAGAGAGAGAAAGTAAAAAAGCAAGCCACCAGGCCCAGGACTCAAACCGTGGTCAGCCAGTGGGAGTGTCCATCACTTTAACCACCATGACACCTTCTGGTCCCATCAGGTCACTCTTAATGAAGACCCCCTAATGCAGGTACATGGAAGCCTTTTAGATAATTATTCTTTTTTTAATACTATCAATCTTGGGACCAGCAGATGGCATAATGGTTATGTCACTGGACTCACATAGTCAACTGCAGTTTGAGTTCCAGACCCGGTGGCTTGAAACTCATGTTGGGTGCATATGCATGTGTGCCTGAAATCCCGAGAGGAGACTGGAGGAGAAGGAATTGTGACATGCCATTCTCTCTGGCGGGGTGGGGAGATTTCTCTCTTTCTATCTCTCTGGTGAGCACATGCACTCTATGCAAAAATCTCTCTAAAGAAAAAATTATCAATCTTAAATTCCACAATCTTCCCTTTTGCAATCTGTATGAGTTTCCAATTACTGTGTAACAAATTGAAAATTGGAAAATTATCTGTTGATGGTAATGTATATGCTAATATCTTTGACTGGACTAACATACGGTATACTCTTGCCCATAAAGTCCATTTTGTACTCTGAAAAGATGTACAGTAATTCAATGTAAAAATTAAAATTTTTTATTTTTTCCAAAGAAAATAGATTTTATCTTAAAAACAGAATGTCTGAAGGCATTTAGTTTAATTTGTTTTATCTTGTTTCAAGAGTGAAATTGAGATGTTTCTAATCTCCCTTTTTGTTATATGCATTCTACTTATTAGAGATCATCAAAAGTTTATGGAAAATTTGTATTATAAATAAACTGCATGAATATCCAAATTTTTTGCAGCAAACTAAACTTGTACTTTAATTCCAAAAATAAAAAACCCTACACCAAGATGTCTTCACTTCACTAATAGAATGAAGGAAAGAACAACAAATTATGATAATTGCAACTGATGTAGAAAAAGCATTTGACAAAACTCAACATACTCACTCAATAAAACACATGAACTAGGATTAGAAGGTAACTTCCTCAAAAGGATGCATATATTTCCCAAAAGACGTTTAAGAGAATGATCAGAGCTACACAATTACAACAGCCAAAAACTGGAAACACCATAAATGTCCATCCGCAATTGACGGTATAACCCGTGGACTATTCGCAGAATGGAAAACAATCATCAGTGAGAATTAGTGAATTCATCTCACACAATACCATGGAAGAATCTGTGAATACAACGTTGAGAGAAAATGCCAGATATAAAAGAATGCTCATTCTGTGAGCAGGGATACAAGGTCCGGGAGACGAGAAGAATGGCTCTTTTGGGACCAGCAGTTAGCGTTAATGGCTATGTCGCTGGACTCCCACGTAGTCGACCGCGGTTCGCGTCCCGGACCCAGTGGCTTAAAACTCACACCGGCGCGTGTGCGTGCGTGCCTAAGATCCTGAGAGGAGAAAGGAGGAGAAGGGATTGTGGCGTGGCCATCCCCCCTGGGGGGTGATTTCTCGCTTTCTGTCTCTCTGTCTCTCTCTGTCTGTCTGGCGAGCGCACACGCCCTATAGCAAAAATCTCTCCAAAAAAAAAAAAAAAAAAAAAAAAAAAAGAATGGCTCTTTGTAGGAAAATTCCATATAGACCAGAAAATGAGTAGGTTGCCAAGTTGGGAAGCACTTGACATGCCTCATCTCCATGACCCATCCCTAGGTCAATTTTTGAAAGAGATAGCCTTGTCCAGGAAACTCTAGCTCACTTCTATCCTCTAGCTGCAAATCTTCCATCCCTCAGGAGAGAACGTTGCCTGATACATAATTGCTTGTTTTATATTAATTGACTCCTCTGAGCTGAACCCCAGGGTGAATTCAAAGTCATTAGTTGGGATAGTCTTTACTATCCAATCATGATGTCCTGGTCCCTTTCCTGCCCCAGGTCTCCTGACTGTCAACCAAGATAGAACCACTCGATTTTCTAATAAACCTGGAGCTTGGCAAGGCAGCCCACACACACACTCTGGAGATTCAGCCTCTTGTGGCCTCTCCTGACTTCTTTTTAATGATGCCTCAGGGAAAGAAACACACTGGTCTCCTGGCTCTTAAAACTTCTCACATCAAAGTTGGCTGGAATCTCTATAAACTGTAAATTTGATTGGGTACCAAGAGGTTTATGCACTATTCCCCAATGCCTGAAGAACACAAACTTTTTCTCAGAAACAGGACTTAGGATAGAAAACATTCCTTATGCAGTGCTGCTGACACCTCAGGTGGAGCAGGTCAGGAAAGAGGCAAAGGAGAGCAGATGTTCCCTACAGGCTAGTGTATCAGTTACTGACAACACTGAAGAATAGCCAAGGGAGCAGACCTGCCCTGGATCTCAGCTCCTTGCAGGAGAAACCTCTGCCTTCTGTTGCCTAGAGAGACCTACTGGGATGTATGTATAGAAAGGCCGAGGTTCTGAGGCATGAAGGTTGGTCATGGGTACAGAACTGTGTTGTCCCAAGGCTCTCCAGCTGCAAGATTGAGGTGGCCTCCTAGCAGGTGCCTCCTCTGGAGGTGTCCTCTATCCCAGCACCTGCTCAAGAAGGAAAACTGTGACCCAGCTCTAGTCTTGCAAGCTGAGAAGCATCTACTCAGGGTATAGGTAGCAGATGGGCAGGTTGAAAAACTAGAAGGTGTTTACAAGGGCCTGGACCCCAGGAGCAGCCAGCAGATGGCCACTGTATCCCCACTTGGCCTCTCCTCCAAACCTGAAGCCTCAGGTTCTCTCATGTTTTCTAGCAGCTACAAGGCAGCTCTAAAAGGGTTGGCAGCCCCACCAGGAAGTTTACAGGATTCCTCCATAAAGAGCCATCATTTCTGGGTATTTCTTGTTTTTGTTTTTGTTTTTAGAGAGCTTTTTGCCATAGGACATATGCTCTCGCCAGAGAGGCAAAGAAATAGACAAAAACTGAGAAATCATCCCCCAGGAGGATGGCCACACCGCAATCTCTTCTCCTCCAGTCTCCTCTTGGGATTTTGCCATAGGGCAGGCGCCCACCACGCCCTCCTCTTGGGATTTTGGGCATGCATGCACATGTGCCCAGTAAGTTTTAAGCTGCCAGGTCTAGAACTCGAACTTCGTCAATATGAGGGAGTCCAGTGATGTAACCACTACGCCATCTGCTGGTCCCATAGCCACCATGTGGGAGCCATACTATTCCCTGCAATGTGATCCCCTGTGGACAGTCAGGCCACACAACACCTCCAATGTCCATATTCAATCAAATACACGTACCCCAAATGCTGAGAGAATCACAGGTTCTTGTGTGTGTGAACCATGTTTTAATCCTGATTCAAACATGCCAGCCACAAGGGCAATCATAAAATCACAGAAATACTAACACAAATGACACAAAAGAGCCCACTGTTATTTTTAGGTGTAATAATAACGTGTTGTATTTTCAAAAACATGTATTCATCTCCCAAATACTGTGAATAAAATTATATATGTATTCAAATTGCTTTAAAATAAACCATCAGGAGAGGGGGGGAAGGAAGAATAGACAAGACTGGAAATTATTAATGATTATTGAAGTGTAATAAGTACAGATGGGTTCTACCTTTGTGTATGTTCGAAATGTCCATAATGAAAGGGTTTACTTAAGCAGAACTCATAGCCTCCCCAGGGACGTGCCTATGTCCATGATCCTTCTCTAGTTAATCTCATCATGACCCAGTAGCACCCACCTCCAGGCCTGGAGGTGAAACTTCACTCCACCCCTCCTCCCCAACATCCAACCAGTCATCAGGCCCTGTGCCCACCACAGCCACCCTGGCTTAGCCTATCATCTTCAAGTAGGATTTTATAGCAGTCCACCAAGGAGTGCCCCATTCTTACTCCACTCAAATCCATCCTTCAGATCTCTGCCAAAGGGTGAGTTCTGCGACAATTCAGTGGCACAACAATAGTGCTCTACTCAAGTGATGATGGATCCACATGGAAGATCAAGGGTTTGGTTCCCTAGTCAACCTGTAAACATCACCCTGTGTGCCTATAATTTTGGCTAGCTGGGAAGGCTGGATTCATGATACCCTATTGAGGGTGCTTGTCTTTCTCTCTCTCTCTCTCTCTCTCTCTCTGTCTCTCTCTCTCTCTCTCTCTCTCTCTCTGTCTCTCATTCCCATGAAAAAAATAAATTTATGGGCCAACAGGTGGCATGGTGGTTAAGACACTGGACTCCCCATATAACCAACCACAGTTCTAGTCTTGGACCTTGCAGCTTGAAAATCATACCAGTCACATGTTCATGAATGCCCAAAATCCAAGGAGGAGGATGAAGGAAAAGGGATTGTGGCATGACCATCCCCCCAGGAGGGATTTCTCACTTTCTCTCTCACTGTCTCCCTCCAGCAAATGCACACATCCTACAGCAAAAAAAACAAACAAACAAAACTTCAAAAAGGGAGGGGGTGGGGCCAGCAAGTGGATTGGCAGTCAAGGCGCTGGACTCCCACATGATCCACTGCAGTTCAAGTTCCAGACCTGGCGGCTTACTTTCTCATTTTCCTTCTCTCTCTCTCTGTCTCCCTGGTAAGAGCATGTGCCCCACAGCAAATTTAAAATTAATTAATTAATTAATTAATTAAAGAGGGGGGATTCTATAATCCAAACTTTTTCACACCAGATCTCAACTTGAAATCCTTCCACAGCCCTCAACACACACCTCTTGTGTTCCCAATTTAAACAGTTCACCACAAGGCCAATATCCAAAACAGGCCAACTGGCACTTGGTTAGTTCAGAGAGGATCAGAAGCATATTTATTAAGCCACTAGAAGGTCAGTCTAGAACAGCCATCAGCAGTTATCCTGAGTTTTTATAATAGTGGAAGACAATGACCCACAGAAAGACAACAGACAAATAAAAAATAAAATAAAATATAAAATAAAATAAGAGGGAAAAATGAAAAACATGACCCACTACAAATCCACCTACATCTTCAGTAGCAGCAAATAAGAACCATGGCTATTACCTCTGCTAGCCATGCTTTGCCACTTCATCAGTTCTGTTTCCATAATTTGCCTCCTGGCATTGAAGTTCAGGATGCCAGACAATGTGGTCAGCTTGAGAATTTTCCCTGGTTTGATCTAAACTCTTTGCCTTCTCTATCAGAAAAGAGGAAGGCAAGCCACAACAAAGCACCTGAGTAAACTGTTTCCTTTACAGTCTGCTTCAGCAAAGCTGATTCTTCAAATGTGTAGACTCACTTTGATTCCATGATTTCTACTTCACCCTTTGCTAAAGGGTCCATGTGCTCACCAGAGAGAGACAGAGAAAGAGAGAGAGAGGAAAACAGAAAAGCAACCCCCCACCACAAATGGGGCATGGACATGCTGAAATCCCTTCTCCATTTCTCCCTCCTTTAGGGATTTTTAGCACACATGCATGTGCACCTGATATGTTTCTTGAGCCTCTGTGTCCAGGACTCCAACCATGCAGTCCACCATGTGGGATCAAATCACCTTGACCACTACTCTATAGACTGGCCCACAGATGATGAGCTCTTACTTCACTCCATATGCAAGCACTCTGTATCCTCAGGCCTCAAAACCTTGGTACATGCTGCCCTGGCCTGGTTGCTTCATGACAACCACTTTGCCCAGAGTATCATAGCCCACTTGCAAGACCTAACTGACTGTCATTCCCTCAAAACATCAACTTTTCCATATGCTGTGGTTTGGCTGCATTATGTACTAGACCTAAAAGTGAGAACACATGTTGTTTGAATCCTACAGAATTACTGTGCTGTTATCTTATCTCTCATATGTGACTGAAACAATGCCTGCCTCCACCTCACTAGGGAGAGGAAGAAAGATAGGGCATGTGTGAAGGTACCTAGGACAATGCTTGACCCCTGATGACTGTATGCTAGACAACTAAGCTCCTCTTTCTAGCTTCATGCTCCCTAGTGCCCTCAAATGAAATTGGGAGTCTACAGCACCTTAGTTTTATCTATCTTGGCAACTTCTGCAACCTGTCCTAATTGCCTGGATCTCTTTCTCTCTATTCCCCTGGACTGCAATCATCTTCATAAGGCAGGAGCCATGCCTGACCTTTTCACAGATGTCTTCCTAGAACTCAATAGCATATAGAACATAGTAGGAGATAAAAACATTTTATGACATGATGGAGTCTACCACGGTCATGGTTGTAGCTATGAGCATTGGAAATACAAGAGAATAAGCTAATCTGAAGGAAAAGTGAGTTCTACTTTGGGCCTGTTGAGTTTTAAATACAACTGGACATTCCATCAGGTAGATGGATATTTGAGTCTCGAATTTAAAAGGAGGCAACTTGAAATATTGGGAATCATCAAAGAACAGAGGAAGTTAAAAGCTACTGAGGTAGACTATTTCACACCTGTGGGGAGTATATTGGCACAGCATGTTGACACAACTTGGTAGTAATTGGGCAAAGAATCAGATAGGGGTATAAAGATGCCTGTTAGGCACTCTGCAATATTGTCCATAGTGGCAAAACACTGAGATCCACTAACAGTTATTACTAGGAAGTTGGTGAAGTAATTATAGAATATCCATTTACTTAAATAAGTGCTAATTTAATAATGAAAATTGATATGAAATATATATTTATATATTAAATGCAAAAGCAAGTTGCAAACTTTTGCTGACCATATTTTTGTAAGAGTGAGTGATGGGGACCAGCAGTTAGTGTAATGGCTATGTCGCTGGACTCCCATGTAGTCGACCATGGTTCGAGTCCCGGACCCAGTGACTTAAAACTCACACTGGGCACGTGTGCTTGCGTGCCCAAGATCCCAAGAGGAGAATGGAGGAGAAGGGATTGTGATATGGCCATCCCCCCTGGGGGGTGATTTCTCGTTTTCTGTCTCTCTGTCTCTCTGTTTGGCGAGTGCACGTGCCCTATAGCAAAAACCTCTCAAAAAAAAAAAAAAAAAATGAGTGTTGAAGCCTAGAAAAGCATTTGAGGGCCAGCCAATACCATGTGGATTAAGGCAGCTGGACCTCACATGGCCAATTATATGGTTCAAGTCCCAGAACTGGCAGCATAGAAAACACATGCGTGTGGAGAGAACACACCTTCATGGCTACTGAGAACTAGTGATTTCAGGGGAATAGGAGAAATGAATATTTTCCACTGATAATTCAGCCTCCAGCCCACAAACTCATGTGGTAGGCAGACTTTCAAGCCTCCTGTCTCTGTCTCTGTCTCTGTCTTTGTCTCTCTCTACCTCTGTCTCTGTCTCTGTCTTCTCATTTTTTTTGGTAATTTTTCCTTTTTAAAAATTTTTAAGGTAAAGCAGTTTCTTGGCTTTCAGCCCCTCCTTTCCCTTTATCTTGTTAATAATCCTCTCTCCCTCTCCCAGCCCAAGAGAGGCAAGGGAGCAGGCCTCAGAAGACACCTTTATGGCTACTGAGAACTAGTGATTTTTCCATGTGGTTTTCTAATTTTTGCTTTAAAAAAAATAATAATAATTTTTTTAGTTTTTTATAGTTTTTTTCTTCTCTTTTTCTCTATTTCTTGGTTGTTTTTGTTGCTGTTGTTTCTCTCTCTGTGTTTCCTTTTCTGCACGCTCCTGGATGCTCAGGTTGAACTTCAAGTTTGGGAAGAAACACACTTTCCATTAGATGACTAGAAATCACCGCAGGACCACACGAAATACGGGAAAGTAAAAAAATGCCTCTCCTCCAAGGGAAAAGAATAACTCCTCTTCATCCACCAGACAATTCAATGGCAATCATGGAAATGTCTGATAAATAATTTAGAACATTCATAATGACAAAGCTAACAGAGATGGAAGAGAAGAGAAACACTGAACTGCACAAGAGAAAGGAGAAAGGAGTTGACGAGTTCCGGGAGGTGAGGAAATTCTTGCAAGATGTAAAAGAGGAATTACACACTTTACAAAATAACCAAATGGAACTGTTAGAGATGAAGAATATAATACAGGAAGTCAAAATCTCTCTTGAAAGTATTAAAAGCAGACTAGATCATACAGAAAATAGAATCTCAGGTGTAGAAGAGAAAATTGCTGGTCTAGAAAAATCCACCACTTAGAAAATTGCCCCAAAATTTGAGAATAATGTACAAGAAATACTAGATACCATCAAATGTCCAAATATCCAGATAATTGGCATCCCAGAAGGTAAAGAGATGAATAAGGGCATTGATAATCTATTCCATGAAATCCTGCAAGAAAACTTTCCAAACCTAGAGAGGCACTCAAAGATCCAGTCCCAAGAAATACAAAAGACCCCAAATAGAATCAAACCAAGAAGATCTTCTCCAAGACACATTATAGCCAGACTGACCAAAACCATGGACAAAGACAAGATACTAAGATTGGCAAAAGAGAAACAGCAAGTTACCTACAAAGGATATCCCATCAGACTAACAGCAGACCTCTCATCGGAAACAATGCAAGTGAGGAAAGAATGGGAAAATATATTCAGAGTGTTAAGGGAAAAGCAATTGCAACTGAGAATACTGTACCTGGCAAGATTATCCTTTATATGGGAAGAAAAGACAAGACCATTGTCAGATAAACAAAACCTGAAAGAATTTACCAGCACCAGACCAGATCTCCAAGTTCTCAAGGGAGTGCTATGTCAGGAAAATTAAATGTAGTCACACAAAAATAAGAGTTCAAAAACTAAGAAAATGGCCAACTTATTCATAGGGATAAGTCTGGAGTTAAATATTATATCCCAGAATGCAATGAAAGATCAAACCACAACACAAGATAGATTAAGTACATGAGACTGAACTGGTGAAATAGCATTCTGTGACTTTTGACTTGTAAACTTTGTTGTTGGGTTTTAATAGTTTTTTCCCTGTCTTGAGCTGTCAATAGGTTCATGTACCTACTATTTGAACAGAATACTAACCTGTTTCCAGGCTTTAAGTTTAAAGTAAATTTCCTTATCAATTCAAAACTGCTTTTCTTGAAATTACCAGCTGAACTTGCTATTGAAAGTAGTTAGATTATTTAAGAAATTGTGTGATCAATAAAAAGTGTGGGGGAAGGAATGGAATACAACTGTAGACCCCAGAGATAGTATGAGAAGAGGGTGAGAAAGGGCAGAGGGTCAGACATAGGGGTAAATACACATACACACACATATATGTGAAACTAGAAATGGAAAATTATTGATAATATATATGATTAAGCCACTGTGCAGTATATTCTGGATGGAAACCACTTTTTGTGTGCTGTGACAATGATTATGGGATGAATGTACATTAATTAATTTAAAAAATTTTTCAGGAAAAAAATGCTTATTTGATGACTACAATAAGCTATATATCCCCAGCTAGGTGCTACTTTACAGTATGTTAATTCTACTCACTGAATTTTATGCCTAAAGTCAGACTTGTGTTCATGGATATGTATATATCAGCTGAACTTGCTACTGGAAATATTTAGATTAATTAAGTTTATTAGCAAATCAATAAAATGGGGAGAAAAGGCATAGGAAAAAAACATGGATACCAGAGACAGTGTGGGAAGAGGGTGGAACACAGCAGAGGGTGAAAGATAGGAAATAATGGATAAAAAAAAAAAAAAAAAAAAAAAAAAAAAAAAGAAGCAAAATATACAGGAAACAAGAAATGGAAAATCATTTGTTGATGATAACACATATGTTGATGTGCTTGATTAAGCCAATATACAGTGTATTCTGAATGGGAAATCTCATTTGGATGCTGTAATGATGTATAGTGAATGAATGTAAATAAATAAATTTAAACTTTTAAAAATGTTTTAAATAAATAAAAAAGAAAACACATGTGTGTGAAGCCAGCAGGTGGTGTGGTGGTTGAGGCTCTGGACTCCCCACATGGTCGACTGTGGTTTGAGTCCCAGACCTGGCAATTTGCTTTCTCCTTTCCCTTTCTCTCTCTGTCTCTCTCTGTTCAAGTTAAAAATAAAAATTAAATTAAATAAATAAAATAATTTAAAGAAAGAAAACACTCGTGTGTGTGAGTGCCAAAAAAATTCTGAAAAGAGAATGGAGAAGAAGGGATTGCAATATGGCCACCCCCCTGAGGGGTGCTTTCTCACTTTCCAACTCTCTCTTTCTTTCTGTCTCTTTCTGGGGAGCACACAAGCCCTCTGGTAAATTAAGCACAAACAAAAAAAATCATTACATCCCCACCGTTCCTCCTCCTTGGATCCCAGGTTGGTTGTCTGGGACTTTAAGGCGAACTCCCACCACACCCCACCCGCAATATGGATCGAGCCGGCCAGCAGTTCCAGACACCAGGCGGACTGAGGCTGCAGGCCCGACCAACCTGGTCCTGTCACTCATCTTCTGACCCTTTCCCACTAGCCTTTGGACTCTTTGAATTTTGGTGATTTGAATAGCGCACGGCGTGCAACACGCACTGCGTGATTTCCTTTTTTCCTTTTGTTTTTCTTTGCTCTTGGGGTGTTGCTTATTAGGTCAGTTGAAGGCTCACCACTCCTTAGAAACAGCGAGGACTTTGGGCCATCCAGGGCTAGTGGCAACAGTTAACGGTAATTGTGAGCAACAGGTAGGCCAACCATAAGAGAAATAATCAATTTTCTAAGCCTGTACAACTTTTAACAATCAAATATACCTTAAATAAGTTAGGAAGAAACATATAGATTACCTGATGACTAGGAACAATCGCAGACGCTCAAGAAGTATGAGCAACCAACAAAAGGCCTCTCCCTCAAGGGAAATCATCAAGCCTACATCACCAACAGTCAATACAATGGACGTTGTGGACATGTCTGATAAGGAATTCAGAATATTTGTAGTGACCAAACTAACTGAGATGGAAAAGAAAAGAGACAAGGAGCTCCAGGAGATGAGGAAGTCCTTCAATGACTTGAAAGAAGAAATGGATACCTTAAACAAGAACCAGATGGAACTTTTAGAATTGAAGAATGTGATACAGGAAATCAAAACCTCCCTTGAAAGTATTAGAAGTAGGTTAGACCAGACAGAAGACTGAATCTCTAACGTAGAAGACAAAACATCTGACCTAGAAAAAAGTATCAAGAAGATTGAGAAAACAACCATGAAAAATGAGGATAATATACGAGGAATACTGGATACCATCAAGCGTCCCAACATCCAGATAATTGGTATTCTAGAAGAGGAAGAAAATAATAAGGGCCTAGATAATTTATTCCATGAGATCCTGGAAGAAAACTTTCCAAATCTAGAAAGGCATTCAAATATCCAGACACAAGAAATACATAGGACCCCCGGGTAGAATCAACCCAAGAAGATCCTCTCCAAGGCACATCATAGCCAGACTGGCAAAAACAACAGACAAAGACAAGATACTAAAGTTGGCAAGAGGGAAATGCCAAGTTACTTACAAAGGTCACCCCATCAGACTAACATCGTATCTCTTGGTGGAAACAATGCAGGAAAGGAAAGAATGGGGAAGCATAGTCAAAGTGTTGAGTGAAAAACAATTTCAACCAAGAGTACTATACCTGGCAAAATTATCTTTCATATGGGAAAAAAAGATAAAAACATTCTCGAATAAACAAAATTTGAAGGAATTTACCAACTCCAGATCAGCTCTTCAAGAGGATCTGAAGGGAGTACTATACCAGGAAAACTAAAAAATCAGAGACAGTTATACGAGAACAAAAACCAACCAAGAAAATGGCTCACTTAATGATAGGATCAGGTACGGAAATATCAATAATTACATTGAATGTCAATGGATTAAACTCTCCAGTTAAGAGACATAGACTGGCTGAATGGATAAAAAAACAAAAACCCTCGGGACCCAGCAGTTAGCGTAATGGCTATGTCGCTGGACTCCCACGTAGTCGACAGCAGTTCGCGTCTCGGACCCGGTGGCTTACAACTCACGCCGGGCGCGTGTGCGTGCGTGCCCAAGATCCCGAGAGGAGAATGGAGGAGAAGGGATTGCGGCGTGACCATCCCCCCTGGGGGGTGATTTCTCGCTTTCTGTCTCTATGTCTCTCTCTGTCTGGCGAGCGCACGCGCCCTATAGCGAAAAACCTCTCCAAAAAAAAAAAAAAAAAAAAAAAAAAAAAAAAAAAAAAAAAAAAAAAACCCTCTATACGTTGCCTACAAGAAACTCACCTTATGGATAAAGACATACATAGACTAAAAGTCAAGGGCTGGAAAAAGATATTCCATGCAAATGGAAATCAAAAAAAGGCTGGAATAGCAATATTGATCTCAGACAAAATGATTTCAAGACAAAGACTGTAAGAAGAGACAAAGAAGGGCATTATATAATAGTAAATGGGGTAATCCAGCAAGAAGACATAACCCTTATAAATATCTACGCACCCAACTCAGGTGCGCCTAAATATGTGAAGGAAAGACTGCTGGAGCTAAAAGGAGAGATAGGGAGAAATACTATAATTGTTGGAGATCTCAACACCCCACTATCTCCTATAGACAGATCTTCTAGACAGAAAATAAATAGAGAGATACAGGACTTAAATGATACTATAAATGGAATGGGCTTGACCGATATCTATAGAACTTTCCACCCTACATCCACAACATATACATTTTTCTCACCCCGACATGGAACCTTTTCAAAGATAGATCATATATTAGGACACAAATCAAGCCTTTACAGATTCAAAGGCATAGAAACTGTACCCAGCATCTTCTCTGACCATGATGGAATTAAACTCAAGATTAATTTCAAGAAACAGCCCCGAAAATACACGAACACATGGAAACTGAACAACCTACTTCTGAATGACTTCTTCACTACTGAAGAAATTAAGGCTGAAATAAAAAAATGTATGGAAACAAATGATAATGAGTACACAAGTGTCCAGAATCTATGGGACACAGCAAAAGCAGTCATAAGAGGGAAATTCATAGCATTTAGTGCACATAAGAAAAGGATGGAAAGATGGCAAGTAGATAACTTATCATCATGCCTCAGAGAATTGGAAAAAGAACAACAAACAAACCCCAAAAATGCCAAGCGAAAAGAAATAATAAAGGTTCGAGCAGAAATAAATGAAATAGAAAATAAACGAACCATACAGAAAATAAATGAAAGCAAAAGCTGGTTCTTTGAAAAGATTAACAAGATTGACACACCATTGGCTAGACTGATCAAGAAGAAGAAAGAAAGAAACCAGATTAATCAAATATGTGATGAAACAGGTAATATTACCACAGACATAGTAGAAATACAAAATATCATTAGAGGATACTATGAGCGACTTTACGCCAACAAACAAGATAACCTGGAGGAGATGTACAAATTCGTGGATGCATATAATCTATCAAGATTGGATCAGGAAGACATAGAGAACCTGAATAGACCTATAACAAGTCAGGAGATTGAATCAGTAATAAATAACCTCCCAACAAAGAAAAGCCCAGGTCCAGATGGCTTCACTTGTGAATTCTACAAAACTTTTAAGGAAGAGTTAACCCCTATCCTACTAAAATTATTTCTAAAGATTCAAAAGGAAGGAAACCTTCCAAATTCATTTTATGAAGCCTCCATTATCCTCATCCCCAAAACAGATAAGGATATGACAAAAAAGGAAAACTACAGACCAATATCATTGATGAATATAGATGCAAAAATTCTCAACAAGATACTCACAAATCATATCCAACAACATATAACAAAGATCATTCATCACGACCAGGTAGGCTTTATACCAGGGATGCAAGGGTGGTTCAATATACGCAAGACCATAAATGTAATACACCACATTAACAGAAAGAAAGATAAAAACCATACGATCATCTCAATTGATGCGGAGAAAGCATTTGATAAAATACAACATCCTTTTATGATTAAGACTCTCAGTAAGATTGGTATAGAAGGGTCATTTCTGAACACAATAAAAGCAATCTATGAAAAACTTACAGTTAATATTATACTGAATGGAGAAAAGCTTTCAGTTTTTCTGAAAACAGGTACTAGGCAAGGCTGCCCACTTTCTCCACTGCTCTTTAATATAGTACTGGAAGTCTTAGCTATTGCAATCAGAGAAGAGAACAATATTAAAGGCATTCGAATAGGCAAAGAAGAGTTGCAAATATCTTTATTTGCAGATGACATGATGGTATACTTAGAAGACCCAAAGGTATCCATGAAAAAACTGCTTGAAGTAATAAGTGAATACAGTAAGGTGGCAGGATACAAAATCAATATCCAAAAATCTATAGCATTTCTATTTATGAACAACAAGTTGAACGAAGCAGAGCTGAAGAAAGGAATCCCTTTCACCATAGCCACAAGGTGTATAAGATACCTAGGGATAAACCTAACTAAGAAAGTCAAAGACCTTTATAAAGAAAACTATGAAAATCTTTAAAAAAGACATTGAAAGTGACATAAAAAAGTGGAAGGACATCCCATGCTCCTGGATTGGAAGAACTAACATAATCAAAATGGCAATTCTACCCAAATTAATCTACATGTTTAATGCAATTCCAATCAAAATACCAGAAATATTCTTCACAGATCTAGAAAAGACAATCATAGAATTTGTCTGGAATCATAAAAGACCTCATATTGCAAAAGCAAACCTGAGCAAGAAGAATGGAGTAGGAAGCATATCACTCCCTGATCCCAAGATATACTATAAAGCTGTGGTCATCAAAACAGCATGGTATTGGCATTAAAACAGACATGTGGATCAATGGAAGAGAATAGAGACCCCAGAAATAATCCCCAAAGCTTACAGCCAACTGATCTTTGACAAAGGATATCAGTCAATCCAGTGGGAAAAGGAAAACCTCTTTAGTAAATGGTGCTGGAAAAACTGGGTATCCACCTGCAGAAAGATGAAACTGAACCCCCATCTTTCACCATTAACAACAGTCAACTCAAAATGGATTAAAGATCTGAACCTAAGACCTCAAACAATAAAACTACTGGTGGAAAATGCTGGGGAAACTCTGGGAGACATTGGAGTAGGCAAAGACTTCTTAAATAAGACTCCCAAAGCACAGGCAATAATCCCTAAAATAGACAAGTGGGACTATATTAGACTAAGAAGTTTCTGCACAGCAAAGGACACAGTAACAAGTGTGAACCAACAACCCTCAGAATGGGAAAATATTTTTGTTAAATATCCCTCAGACAAGGGACTGATAACCAGAATACATAGGGAACTCAAGGGCCTTATGTGAAAAAAATTATTAACCCAATTAAAAGATGGGGAAATGAGCTGAACAAAAATCTCTCTAAGGAAGACATACGAACAGCCAAAAAGCATATGAGGAAATGCTCAACATCCCTCATCATAAGGGAGATGCAGATAAAATGAGATACCACCTAACCCCTGTCAGAATGGCAAAGATTAAGAATATCAAAAGTGATAAGTGTTGGCGGGGATGTGGTGAAAAGGGAACCCTCCTACACTGTTGGTGGGGATGTAAACTAGTTCAACCACTGTGGAGAACAATATGGAGGTTCCTCAAAGATCTACAAATAGAACCACCATTTGATCCAGCAATCCCACTTCTGGGTATCTATCCAAAAGACAGGAAAACGCTCAGTCAGAAAAGTGCTTGCACATCAATGTTTATTGCAGCATTATTCACAATTGCCAAGACATGGAACCAACCTAAATGTCCACAAACTGATGAATAGATTGCAAAAGTGTGGTATATATACTCTACGGAATACTACTCAGCCATGAAAAATAACAAGACCCTGGAATTTGATAGAAAGTGGTCAGATATGGAGGATCTATTGCTGAGTGAAGTAAGCCAGGCTATGAAAGAAAGATATTGTACGTATCCACTCAATATATACCGACTATCCGCACTCTATGGTAGAGAGCAAAAAATTGGAGGACATAAAAGCAGTGAAGGTACTTAATGAGAATAGGACAGTGTGGAATGGGGGAGGTGAAGAGAAGAGGATAGAGAAAGATAGCAAGAGAACAATAGAGAGGCAGGAATTTAGTGAGAAACAGATATGGCTTATTAACTGTAGATAATGACATGTATAGTATTCTGAACTGGATTGGTCTGAGAAGTATTTCATGATGGGCAAAGTCTTTTTACAAGCAAAATGAGAAATAGTGATTGACTGTTTTAAAAAAAATAATTAGAATAATAATAATAATGATTGGGGAAAACATAGAAAATATATTGAATGTTGAAGCGGGGAGATTAATGCCTCTGTATTGACTGACATGCATAGCATTCCCTTTTGAAAAAGCATAGTAATACACTGTAAAGTTATATGTAATCCAATGTAATATAAAGAAGATTATGATGATAATAAAAAATTAAAAAATCATTAGAAACTATCTAAATAAACACTAAACCACTAACATGATTCTTTCCAAACTACCTTTACAATGAGCATATACATTTTAACAATTAGGAAAAAAAACTTATTTTTCCTTTAAAAAAAACTTATGCATTATCAAATTATTCATTATTAACTAAACTGAATAAATAATTAATAGCTTACCAAAACAAGAATTTAAAAAGTCCCAAGCCCAAGTGTATTCATTGATGAATTCTACCAAGCACATAAGAAGGAAATTATACTAGCTTTCTACAAACTCTTTCAGAAATAAAAGCAGAGAAAATACTTCCTAACTCATTCTGTAAGTACAGCATTACCCTGGTACCAAAACTGGACATAGAAATTTTGAGAGAGAAGAACTACGGATCGGAATCTTTCATGAACATGGATATAAAATCCCTCAAAAATAAGAGCAAAACTTGTTCATTCTATCATGTAAATATGTATTAAAGTACCACACTATACTCCATAAAATATTTTTGAGAGAGAGATTTTTGCTGTAGGTCATGTGTGCTTGCCAGAGAGACAGACAAAAAATAAGAAAACACCTCCCGAAAGGTGATGGCCATACTGCAACCCCTTCTCTTCCATTCTCCTCCTGGGATCTTGGGCACACATTCACACATGCTTGGTGTGAGTTTAAGTCACCGGATTTAGGACTTGAACCATGGTTGGCTACGTTGGAGACCAGCGATGTAACCACTATGCCATCTGCTGTTACCTGTGAATGAAATTTTAAAATCTATATTGAGTTGGGATCAGCAGATGGCATAATAGTTACATCACTGGATCCCTTGCAGTTGAACACAGTTTGAGTCCTGAACTCAACGACTTAAAACTCATGCCAGGTGTGTGTGTGTGCATGCCCTAAATCCTGAAAGGAAAATGGAGGAGAAGGAATTGAGGCTTGGCTATACCCCCTGGGGTATGATATCTCGCTTTCTATCTCTCTGTCTCTGTCTTTCCAGTGAGCACACATGCCTTATATCAAATATATATATATATATATATATATATATATATATATATATATATATATGAGTGTGTGTGTGTGTGTGTATACACATACATATTATAATATATATATAGGGTCATCAGAAAAATCATAACTCATTTTTGCATAGAAAAAACGAAAAATACGTTGTGACTTTTCTGACAACCCAATATGTTAGTAAATCAAGTCCAATGTTTATATATATACATATTTTTTTTTGGAGAGGTTTTCGCTATAGGGTGCATGCGCTCACCAGACAGACAGAGAGAGACATAGAGACAGAAAGCGAGAAATCACCCCCCAGGGGGGATGGTCACGCCGCAATCCCTTCTCCTCCATTCTCCTCTCGGGATCTTGGGCACACACACACATGCGCCCGGCGTGAGTTTTAAGCCACCGGGTCCGGGACGTGAACCGCAGTCGACCATGTGGGAGTCCAGCGACATAACCATTATGCTAACTGCTGGTTCCCATATATTTTTTAATTACACACCAAAACCAAGTGAAATTTATTCTAGGTATACAATGGCATCTCAAAATCAGATCATGCAATCCATCACACCAACTAGCTAAAGATTGCTCAGGCAGTCTACACCTGACTCCTTCTCAAGATAAATCACTAAAGGGTTTCACTCCTCCCAGGCTTTGGTGACAAAGTCACTCCCCTAGGTGCTCCCAGCCTTGGACCAGCTATAATTCTCAGCATTCTGCACTTACCTAGATTTCCTCATCAGGTGTGTGTGTGGGCATTATAACATAATAAAAGATTGCACTTCTTTTGACTTTTAAAATCCTGTGCAAGAAGAGTGGGGTAGAAGGAATCTCACTACCTGGCCACAAAATATACTACAAAGCTGTGATAATCAAAACAGCATGGTATTGGCACAAAAACATACATATGGACCAATGGAACAGAATATAGACCCCAGAAATAAACTCCAAAACATACAGCCAACTGATTTTTGATGAAAGGTGTTAACAAATCCAGTGGGAAAAAGAAAACCTCTTTAGCAAATGGTCCTGAAAAAACTGTGTTTCATTCTGCAGAAAGATGAAACTGGACCCCTTTCTCTCACTATTAACAAAAATCAACTCAAAATAGATCAAAGATCTAAACCTAAGACTTCAAACTATAAAACTACTGGTGGAAAACTCTGGGAAAACAGAGACATCAGGGTAGACAAAAACTTCTTAATAAGACCCCCAAAGTATAGGCAATAATCCCCAAAATAGATAAGAGGTATTATATCAGATTAAGAGGTTTCTGCACAGCAAAAGATACAGTAATTAGTGTGAGTTGACAACCCTCAGGATGGGAAAATATTTTTGTAAACTATGCCTCACATAAGGGACTGATAACCAGAATATGCAAGGAACTCAAGCAGTTTACCAGAAAAAAAAATTATCAACCCAATTAAAAGATGGGAAAATGAACTGTAAAAACAACTCTCTAGCTTTCCGAATCTCCACGCATCCCCACCGTTTCTCCTCCTTGGACCCCAGGTTGGTTGTCTGGGACTTTAAGGCGAACTCCCACCCCACCCCACCCGCAATCCGGATCGAGCCGGCCAGCAGTTCCGGGCACCAGGCGGACTGAGGCTGCAGGCCCGACCTTTCCGAATCTCCACGCATCCCCACCGTTTCTCCTCCTTGGACCCCAGGTTGGTTGTCTGGGACTTTAAGGCGAACTCCCACCCCACCCCACCCGCAATCCGGATCGAGCCGGCCAGCAGTTCCGGGCACCAGGCGGACTGAGGCTGCAGGCCCGACCTTTCCGAATCTCCACGCATCCCCACCGTTTCTCCTCCTTGGACCCCAGGTTGGTTGTCTGGGACTTTAAGGCGAACTCCCACCCCACCCCACCCGCAATCCGGATCGAGCCGGCCAGCAGTTCCGGGCACCAGGCGGACTGAGGCTGCAGGCCCGACCTTTCGGAATCTCCACGCATCCCCACCGTTTCTCCTCCTTGGACCCCAGGTTGGTTGTCTGGGACTTTAAGGCGAACTCCCACCCCACCCCACCCGCAATCCGGATCGAGCCGGCCAGCAGTTCCGGGCACCAGGCGGACTCAGGCTCCAGACCTGACCAACCTGGACCTGTCACTCATCTTCTGACACTTTCCCACTAGCCTTTGGACTCTGAATTCTGGTGATTTGAATAGCGCGCGGCGCGCAAGCGCGCAAGCGCGCCGCGCGATTTCCTTTTTTCAGTTTGTTTTTCTTTGCTCTTGGGGTGTTGCTTATTCAGTCAATTGTAGGCTCACCTGTCCTTAGAGACAGTGAGGACTTTGGGCCATCCAGGGTAGTGGCAACAGTTAATGGTAATTGTGAGCAACAGGTAGGCCAACCATAAGGGAAATCATCAATTTTCTAAGCCTGTACAACTATTAACAATCAGTTAGGAAGAAACATATAGAATACCTAATGACTAAGAACAATCGCAGAGGCTCCAGAAATATGAGCAACCAACAAAAGGCCTCTCCCTCAAGGGAAATCATCAAGCCTACATCACCCACAGTCAATACAATGGACGTCGTGGACATGTCTGATAAGGAATTCAGATTATTTGTAGTGACCAAACTAACTGAGATGGAAGAGAAAAGAGACAAGGAGCTCCAGGAGATGAGGAAGTCCTTCAATGACTTGAAAGAAGAAATGGATACCTTAAACAAGAACCAGATGGAACTTCTAGGAATGAAGAATGTGATACAGGAAATCAAAACCTCCCTTGAAAGTATTAAAAGTAGGTTAGACCAGGCAGAAGATCGAATATCTAACGTAGAAGACAAAACATCTGACCTAGAAAAAAGCATCAAGAAGATTGAGAAAACAACCATGAAAAATGAGGATAATATACGAGGAATACTGGATACTATCAAGCGCCCCAACATCCGGATAATAGGTATTCCAGAAGAGGAAGAAAATAATAAGGGCCTAGATAATTTATTCCATGAGATCCTGGAAGAAAACTTTCCAAATCTAGAAAGGCACTCAAATATCCAGACCCAGGAAATACATAGGACCCCGGGTAGAATCAACCCAAGAAGATCCTCTCCAAGGCACATTATAGCCAGACTGGCAAAAACAACAGACAAAGACAAGATACTAAAGTTGGCAAGAGGGAAACGCCAGGTTACTTACAAAGGTCACCCCGTTAGGCTAACATCGGATCTTTCGGCGGAAACAATGCAAGAAAGGAAAGAATGGGGAAGCATAGTAAAAGTGTTGAGTGAAAAACAATTTCAACCAAGAATATTATACCCGGCAAAATTATCTTTCATATGGGAAAAAAAGATAAAAACATTCTCAAATAAACAAAATTTGAAGGAATTTACCAACTCCAGACCAGCTCTTCAAGAGGTTCTGAAGGGAGTATTATACCAGGAAAACTAAAAAATCAGAGACAGTTATACGAGAACAAAGAGCAACCAAGAAAATGGCTCACTTAATGATAGGATCAGGTACGGAAATATCGATAATTACATTGAATGTCAATGGATTAAATTCTCCAGTAAAGAGACATAGACTGGCTGACTGGATAAGAAAACAGAAACCCTCTATCTGTTGCCTACAAGAAACTCACCTTATGGATAAAGACATACATAGACTAAAAGTCAAGGGCTGGAAAAAGATACTCCATGCAAATGGAAATCGAAAAAAGGCTGGAGTAGCGATATTGATCTCAGACAAAATAGATTTCAAGACAAAGACTGTAAGAAGAGACAAAGAAGGGCATTATATAATAGTAAATGGGGTAATCCAGCAAGAAGACATAACCCTTATAAATATCTATGCACCCAACTCAGGTGCGCCTAAATATGTGAAGGAAAGACTGTTGGAGCTAAAAGGAGAGATAGGGAGAAATACTATAATTGTTGGAGATCTCAACACCCCATTATCTCCTATAGACAGGTCTTCTAGACAGAAAATAAATAGAGAGATACAGGACTTAAATGATACTATAAATGGAATGGGCTTGACAGATATCTATAGAACTTTCCACCCTACATCCACAACATATACATTTTTCTCACCCCGACATGGAACCTTTTCAAAGATAGATCATATATTAGGACACAAATCAAGCCTTTATAGATTCAAAGGCATAGAAACTGTACCCAGCATCTTCTCTGACCATGATGGAATTAAACTCAAGATTAATTTCAAGACACAACCCCGAAAATACACGAACACATGGAAACTGAACAACCTACTTCTGAATGACTTCTTCACTACTGAAGAAATTAAGGCTGAAATAAAAAAATTTATGGAAACTAATGATAATGAGTACACAAGTGTCCAGAATCTATGGGACACAGCAAAAGCAGTCATAAGAGGAAAATTCATAGCAATTAGTGCACATAAGAAAAGGACAGAAAGATGGCAACTAGATAACTTATCATCATGCCTCAGAGAATTGGAAAAACAACAACAAACAAATCCCCAAAATGCCAGGCGAAAAGAAATAATAAAGGTTCGAGCAGAAATAAATGAAATAGAAAATAAACGAACCATACAGAAAATAAATGAAAGCAAAAGCTGGTTCTTTGAAAAGATTAACAAAATCGACACACCATTGGCTAGACTGATTAAGAAGAAGAAAGAAAGAAACCAGATTAATCAAATATGTGATGAAACAGGCAATATTACCACAGACATAGCAGAAATACAAAATATCATTAGAGGATACTATGAGCGACTTTACGCCAACAAACAAGATAACCTGGAGGAGATGGACAAATTCCTGGATGCATATAATCTACCAAGATTGGATCAGGAAGACATAGAGAACCTGAATAGACCTATAACAAGCCAGGAGATTGAATCAGTAATAAATAACCTCCCAACAAAGAAAAGCCCAGGCCCAGATGGCTTCACTTGTGAATTCTACAAAACTTTTAAGGAAGAGTTAACCCCTATCCTACTAAAATTATTTCTAAAGATTCAAAAGGAAGGAAACCTTCCAAATTCATTTTATGAAGCCTCCATCATCCTCATCCCCAAAACAGATAAGGATATGACAAAAAAGGAAAACTACAGACCAATATCATTGATGAATATAGATGCGAAAATTCTCAACAAAATACTCGCAAATCGTATCCAACAACATATAACAAAGATCATTCATCACGATCAGGTAGGCTTTATACCAGGGATGCAAGGATGGTTCAATATACGCAAGACCATAAATGTAATACACCACATTAACAGAAAGAAAGATAAAAACCATATGATCATCTCAATTGATGCGGAGAAAGCATTTGATAAAATACAGCATCCTTTTATGATTAAGACTCTCAGTAAGATTGGTATAGAAGGGTCATTTCTGAACACAATAAAAGCCATCTATGAAAAACCTACAGCTAACATTATACTGAATGGGGAAAAGCTGAAAGCTTTTCCTCTGAAAACAGGTACTAGGCAGGGCTGCCCACTTTCTCCACTGCTCTTTAATATAGTACTGGAAGTCTTAGCTATTGCAATCAGAGAAGAGAACAATATTAAAGGCATTCGAATAGGCAAATAAGAATTGAAAATATCTTTATTTGCAGATGACATGATGGTATACTTAGAAGACCCAAAGGTATCCATGAAAAAACTGCTTGAAGTAATAAGTGAATACAGTAAAGTGGCAGGATACAAAATCAATATCCAAAAATCTATAGCATTTCTATTTATGAACAACAAGTTGAACGAAGCAGAGCTGAAGAAAGGAATCCCTTTCACCGTAGCCACAAGGTGTATAAGATACCTAGGGATAAACCTAACTAAGAAAGTCAAAGATCTTTATAAAGAAAACTACGAAAATCTTAAAAGAGACATTGAAAGTGACATAAAAAAGTGGAAGGATATCCCATGCTCCTGGATTGGAAGAATTAACATAATCAAAATGGCAATTCTACCCAAATTAATCTACATGTTTAATGCAATTCCAATCGAAATACCAGAGATATTCTTCAGAGATCTAGAAAGGGCAATCATAGAATTTGTCTGGAACCATAAAAGACCTCGTATTGCAAAAGCAATCCTGCGCAAGAAGAGTGGAGTAGGAGGCATATCACTCCCTGATCCCAAGATATACTATAAAGCTGTGGTCATCAAAACAGCATGGTATTGGCATAAAAACAGACATGTGGACCAATGGAAGAGAATAGAGACCCCAGAAATAACCCCCAAAGCTTACAGCCAACTGATCTTTGACAAAGGATATCAGTCAATCCATTGGGAAAAGGAAAACATCTTTAGTAAATGGTGCTGGAAAAACTGGGTATCCACCTGCAGAAAGATGAAACTGAACCCCCATCTTTCACCACTAACAACAGTCAACTCAAAATGGATCAAAGATCTTAACCTAAAACCTCAAACAATAAAACTACTGGTGGAAAATGCTGGGGAAACTCTGGGGGACATTGGAGTAGGCAAAGACTTCTTAAATAAGACTCCCAAGGCACAGGCAATAATCCCTAAAATAGACAAGTGGGACTATATTAGACTAAGAAGTTTCTGCACAGCAAAGGACACAGTAACAAGTGTGAACCGACAACCCTCAGAATGGGAAAATATTTTTGTTAAATATGCCTCAGACAAGGGACTGATAACCAGAATACATAGGGAACTCAAGTGCCTTATGCGAAAAAAAATGATTAATCCAATTAAAAGGTGGGAAAATGAGCTGAACAAAAGTCTCTCTAAGGAAGACATACGAATAGCCAAAAAGCATATGAGGAAATGCTCAACATCCCTCATCATAAGGGAGATGCAGATAAAAACTACAATGAGATACCACCTAACCCCTGTCAGAATGGCAAAGATTAAGAATATAAAAAGTGATAAGTGTTGGCGGGGATGTGGTGAAAAGGGAACCCTCCTACACTGTTGGTGGGAATGTAAACTAGTTCAACCACTGTGGAGAACAATATGGAGGTTCCTCAAAGATCTACAAATAGAACTACCATTCGATCCAGTAATCCCACTTCTGGGTATTTACCCAAAAGACAGGAGAACGCTCAGTCAGAAAAGTGCTTGCACATCAATGTTTATTGCAGCATTATTCACAATTGCCAAGACATGGAACCAACCTAAATGTCCACAAACTGATGAATGGATTGGAAAAGTGTGGTATATATACTCTATGGAATACTACTCAGCCATAAAAAATAACAAGGCCCTGGAATTTGATAGAAAGTGGTCAGATACGGAGGATATATTGCTGAGTGAAGTAAGCCAGGATATGAAAGAAAGATATTGTATGTATCCACTCAATATATACCGACTATCAGCATTCTATGATAGTGAAAAAAAATTGGAGGACATAAAAGCAGTGAAGGTACTTAATGAGAATAGGACAGTGTGGAATGGGGGAAGTGAAGAGAAGAGGATAGAGAAAGATAACAAATGAACAATAGAGAGGCAGGACATTAGTGAGAAACAGATATGGCTTATTAACTGTTGATGTTGACATGTATAGTATTCTCAACTGGATTTGTCTGAGAAGTATTTCATGATGGGCAAAGTATTTGTACAAGCAACATGAGAAATAGCGATGGACTGTCTTAAAAAATAATTAGAATAATAATAATGATTGGGGAAAACATAGAAAAGATATTGAATGTTGAAGCGGGGAGATTAATGTCTCTGTACTGACTGACATGCATGGCATTCCCTTTTGAAAAAGTAATGTAATACAATGTAAAGTTATATGTAATTCAATGTAATATAAAGAAGAATATGATGATAATAAAAAAATAAATAAAAAAAAAAGAGTTTAAAGCAGGGAAAAAAAAAAAAAAAAAAAAAACCTAAAAGAAGCTATTTTTTTCATTTCTCTTGTTGGATGATTCATCACTGTGAATAGTTAAGAGATAGCCAAACAAGACCACAGGCTCTATTAACATCAAAAACCTTCTGAAACCAATAACAATGTAGACAAAAAGCCAAAGAACAAACTTGATAATAGGATATTAAAATCATCCCAGAGATAAACAACCAGAATGACAGTGAAAGAGGCAAAGATTCTGACTAGAATAGGAAAGATACTGAGTAACCATGGGAATTTCAGGGCCTCTCATTCCATCAAATTAGAAAAAGTATCATAGAAATGGCCTTTGGTAGGGGTCGTATGATGGTCCAGGGGTAATACAATGCTCTGAAAGGCTGGCTTACATGAGAAGATGCCAGTTTGGTGTCAGGAGATCTTCCTGAACACACTGGGTATGTGCATGCCATGACCTGAGGCTGGCTGAAGCTAAGGGTAAATCATGGCATGAAGATAAGGGTGCCCTTCCTTCTCTATCTCTCTTGCTCATGGAAGAAAGAAAGAAACTTTATAAAAAAGATTGTTTTCAGTAATATATTGAATAACAAAGGAGGGGTGGCAAGGTCAATAAGCAGCAGAAAATAGATGGTCATTTTATGTACCAAGATAGCATCAGAACACTTCTCAATCTTCAGATAACTAATGATATTTAAGGGTTGGGCTTGACAATAGAGAGTAGTTACGATGCTTTCTAATGAATTACAGTCATGTGCTGTATGACATTTGGTCCTATAAGTTTACAAAGGAGCTAAAAAAATTCCTATTGCTTTGTAGTTATTGTAACATTGTGGTGTGATGCATTACTCCCACGTTTGTGGTGATGTTGGTGTAAACAAACCAAGTATGCTGCCAGTCAATACAATTATGTACAGTACACAATATATGATAATGATAAATGACTGTGTTACTAGTTTTTGTGTTTACCATCCTACGCTTTTTATGGTTATATTAGGTTCTTTCTACTTACACAAAAAAAAGTTTACTGTAAAACAGTATAATGTACCACACCTTCTGTATCTTATATCTCCTACATCTTGTGTTTATCACAGCTCTTGATCGCATCATTTTCATTTGTGATTGATTTACTCTCATGTCCTTTTGTTCCTCACGGCCCTTCCAGTGGGACAAGGTATGGAGGTAGAAGATGGTGATATTGATCCTAATCTTACACAGGTCTACGCTAATGTGTACATTTATATCTGAGGTGTTTTTTTTTTTTTAACAAAAATGCTTAAAAAGCAAGATATATGAAAAAATTTTAAAATAGAAAAAGAACTTATAGAGTAATGATATAAAGAAGCTATTCTTGTACAGTTATACAATGTGTTTATGTTTTAAACTAAGTGTTATTACAAGAGTCAAAAGTTAAAAAAGTTAAGTTTATAAAGTCATAGAAACTAAATTTATTATTGACAAAATAAAAATATTTTTATGAATTTAGTGTAAAAAAAAAAAAAAAAAAAAAAAAAAACAACTCTCTAAAGAAGACATACAAAGAACCAAAAACCACAAAGAGATACCACATAACCCTAATCAGAATGACTAAGGTTAAAAAAAAAATGATAAGTGCTGGTGAGGATGTAGTGAAAACACTATTGGTTGGGATGTAAATTAGTACAGTCACTGTGGAGATCAACATGAAGGTTCTTCAAAGATCTACAAATAGAACTACCACATGATGCAGCAATTCCATTCCTGGGTTTCTACTTAAAGGATAGGAGGATGCTCAGTCATAAAAGTATTTGCACTTCAATGTTTATTTCAGCATGTTCACAAATGCTAAGACATGGAACCAACCCAAATGTCTACAAATAGATGAATGGATTGAAAAATTGTGGCACATATACACTATGGAATACTCTTCAGCCATAAAAACAAAACAACAAAACCCCGGCATTTGATAGAAAGTGGTTGAATATGAAAGATTTACTGCTGAATGAAGCAAACCAAGCTATGAGAGACATCATATGTCTCCAATTACTATAAACTGACTGTCCACACTCTATGGTGGAAACTGAAATATTAGAAGATACAGAAGCATGGAAAATGGTTACAGATACTGGAGATAGTGTGAGAAGAGTGTGGGAGATGGGGGAGAGTGAGAGAAAAGGAATCAAGGAGAAAAATAGAGGTAAGACATTTAAGGGACACAGAAATGGGCAATTGATGATAACGTGTATAATATCTTCAACTTGACTGGAAGTGTATTCATGTTGAGAAAATTCATTTTACAAGCTGTAGTGATGTACAATGACTGAATGTATAAAATAAATTAAAATATTTTTTTTAATTGTAGAGACCAGCAGATGGCGTAATGGTTATGTCACTGGGCTCCCACATAATGGACCTCAGTTTGAGTCCCAGAGCCAGTGGCTTAAAACTCACTCTGGGCACGTGTGCGTGCATGCCCAAGACCCAGAGTGAAGAATGGAGAAAGGATTGCGGCATGGCTATCACCCATGGGAGTTATTTCTTGCTTTTTGTCTTTCTGTGTCTTTCTATCTCTCCAGCGAGCTCGCATGCTCAATAGCAAAAATCTCTCTAAAAAAAAAATTTTTTTAAAGAGATAAATGACCCAAATAGGGACCAGCAGTTAGCGTAATGGCTATGTTGCTGGACTCCCACGTAGTCGACCGCGGTTCGAGTCCCGGACCCGGTGGCTTAAACTCACGCCGGGCGCGTGTGCGTGCGTGCCCAAGATCCCGAGAGGAGAATGGAGGAGAAGGGATTGCAGCGTGGCCATCCCCCCTGGGGGGTGATTTCCTGCTTTCTATCTCTCTGTCTCTCTCTGCCTGTCTGGCGAGTGCACGCGCCCTATAGCAAAAATAAAACCTCTCCAAAAAAAAAAAAAGAGATAAATGACCCAAATAAATAAATAAACTGTTGAAATATCAGCAGATGGCATAGTAGTTATGTCCCTGGACTCCCATATGGCCAACTGCAGTTCAAGTCCCAACCCAGTGGCTTGAAAATCATGCCAGGTACATGTGCTTGCAAGTCCAAAATCCCAGGAGGAGAATGAAGAAGGGATTACAGCATGGCCATCCCCCCTGGAGGATGATTTCTCACTTTTCCTCTCACTGTCTCTCTCTCTCTCTCTATCCAGTAAGCACACATGGCCTAAGGGCAAAACACTCAAAAAAAAAGCCTGTCAAATTTCAAAGCTGGAAAAATAAATTTCACCCCAAAACACCAAGTAATAACTATGCTCTCAGTGATAGAAGGTGACACCAGGACAGGTGTCACCCAGTCAAGGCCCTAAAGCATTTCTGAAATGGACAAGGATGCCCCTTGAAGGGTGTGGAAGAACCCACATAGTTCTCCCTGTAGAATCTACCTTCTCTCAGAAAAAGAGAAAGTCAAGGGCCACAGCACCTAGGGCCTGCCAGTGACTGGTTCCAGACAGAGGAGTTCCTGGTTCTCCAAACCTGTTTCTCAGAGTGGGACATGCACCAAAACAAAAATAGAGCCTGTGTGAGCTCACAGAAGCCCCGGGAGATGGCAGGGGACCAAGCTGTGCCATCTCTTGCTGTCAGTCCCTAGCTCAAGGAAATCCTTGACCTGAGCAGAAACAAAGAACAATGGACATTCTTGGTCAGGTTGAGTCTTAACGGGCTAAGACCTTTGCCCTGCAGCCACACCAAGGCAAAGGCAGACTAAGAGAACACTCACCAGCCACCATGAAACCCTAACTTACAACAAGAGAAGTGCACAAGGAAGGACAGGAGTCTCCCCTCCCCCAAAAGCAGAGGAGACTTCACAGGACCCTTCCACCAGTGACGAGGATGTGGGGAGGGATATAGAGGAGTAAAGATGCTGCTGAATGGCTAAGCATAGAAGAGATGGGTGCAGTGTGGAAAGGTCCTGGCATCCCCACTTTGCCACCCCTCAGGGTCACTCATTGACTGGCCTGCGTTTTCAAGGACAGGCATCTACAGAAAGAGAAGCTGTGACTGTGGTTAGTGTCTTGGCCACACAACTTGAAAAATACTCTGGGAACATGCCCCAAAACCCAACAGGATGAAGAACTGGAAGAGAAAGGACTATAGGGACATGTCTATCCCTCTTTGCAGGATGTTTCTCTGCCTCTCTCTCTCTCTCTCCTCTCTCTCTCTCTCTCTCTCTCTCTCTCTCTCTCTCTCTCTCTCTCTCTCTCTCTGCCCCCTCTCTCTAGTGAGTGCATTTGTCCTTTGGCAAGTTTTAAAAATTGAAAAAGGGGGACCAGCAGTTAGCGTAATGGCTATGTCACTGGACTCCCATGTAGTCAACCGCGGTTTGCATCCCGGACCCAGTGGCTTAAAACTCACGCTGAGCATGCGTGCGTGCCCAAGATCCCGTGAGGAGAACGGAGAAGGGATTGCGGCATGGCCATCCACCCTGGGGGGTGATTTCTCACTTTCTGTCTCTCTGTCTCTCTCTGTCTGTCCGGCGAGCGCACGCACCCTATAGCAAAAATCTCTCAAAAAAAAAATTGAAAAAGGGTCTGTGAGAGTGTGATGCTGCCTCCAAATGAGAGACTGAACAGACGGGTGGACTCTGGGGGTACTACCCTGGTTATGTAGCCTTCAGGTGGTCACTCAGCCTCTCTGAGCCTCTGGAAGCACAGCAGTAAAGGAGGAGAATCACCCTCCATGGATGAGTGTGAGGCTGCACAGCACGGAGCACAGAAAAGGGGTGGTGGCCTCCTTTGTCTCCTGCCCCAGGCTAGTCTCTCCACTGCACTGTGGGTAATAATCCTAGCTCTCCTCCGAGATGCCATGAGCTCTTGTGTGATTGTGAGCTCAACTGTGACTGGGAGAGGGTGCAAGTCATGCTAATTTGGGGCATTTCAGTTACCAAAGATATGAACTAGTTAAATTTGGATGCTCTTTAATTCATCATTTGGAAAATAACCTCACAAAATCACAAAGACTACACAAGTATCTTTACCTACTGATAACTGTGTAAGTCTATGATGTGAGTCCTTTTCCTCAGGGTTTGGGAGACGGGGAGCACCCAGGAACCCCAGTCTCTTCTAGGCAATTGACTCCTCAATGCCTCCGCAGATGCCTGATGATCCCTGTGAGTGCCTGCCCTGCTCTAGGCATAAACTGTCAGAGAATAAACCCATGGGGCTCCCATTATAGGGGAGAGAGCAGACAATAAGTGATGAAGTACAAGAACACCGGTACAGGGAACAATAGAAACAGGAGATGGCGTCCAAATGCAGTTTTAAATGGGATGAGGGTGCTCTGTAATGAGCTCCAAGAAATGGTGTTTGAAGGACCAGCAGTTAGAGTAATGGCTATGTTGCTGGACTCCCATGTAGTCGACCGCAGTTCAAGTCCCAGACCCAGTGGCTTAAATTCACTCCAGGAGCATGTGTATGCGTGCCCAAGATGCCGAGAAGAGAATGGAGGAGAAGGGATTGAAGCGTGGCCATCCCCCCCGGGGGGTGATTTTTTGCTGTCTGTCTCTGTCTCTGTCTTTCTGGCGAGCGCACATGCCCTATAGGAAAAAAACTCTCAAAAAAAAAAAAGAAAAGAAAAAAAGAAAGAAAAGAAAAGAAAAGAGAAGAGAAGAGAAGAGAAGAGAAGAGAAGAAAAGAAAAGAAAAGAAAAGAAAAGAAAAGAAAAGAAAAGAAAAGAAAAGAAAAGAAAAGAGAAAAGAAAAGAAAAAAGAAAGAAAGAAATGGTGTTTGAGCCAAGAGTGAGGGAGACATCTACCAGCATTCTGGTCTCTTCCAGATGTGGTGAGCTCTAGCAACCTGTTGACTCGCCAGCCCCTCCTGAGCAGCAACAATGGGGGGAGGAGAGGGCAGAGCTGGATGGGGGTGCAGGGCTGGGTCAGGATTCTCTGCACCGCAGCACCACATTCAGCCTGCTGCCAGGCCAGGCTGTCGCTATGTGGACCCTGCAGCCACAGTTCCTGGAGAGCTCATGGCAAAAATCCTCAGTGCCCTGAAAAGCTCTGCCAAGCCCAGGAAACTGCCCTCTATTCTTGGTCCAGCTGGCAGGAGAAATTCCAATTCCTTCCAGGTTCTCTCATGACTGAGATGTAAGAATGGACATTTGGTCAAGGATACCACATCTGTTAGTTCTGCCAGGCCCATGCTTGAGGCAAAACAAGAGAGATGAAAGGAAGCTCTCCACACAATTTCATCTGCTCAATTATTAAAGTAATTCAAATAACAGCAAAGTTTATTCCTGTTGGACCCTCTCCTAAGCATTTTAGACATATCCACTCATTTAATACTCACACGGACTCCACAAGATTACACTTTCATAATCCCACTGTGAAGACCAGGTTCAAAGTGGTTGTGACTTACCCAAGTCAAGGTTGTCTGAAAACCTGGCTCCGGGATGTGGGCTTCTAACCCCATCCATGTTACTCCTTCAAGAACAAGTAACGCAGGCTGGCTAGTCATACCAGGCCACTCTCAGAAGTTCTGAATCCTGGGAGACTTTATTCTCCTCTGTGCCAAGCCCCACTCTCCCTCTGACCCCAGTTCCCACTTGCCTGCTTTCACAGCCCAGAGCCCCAGGTTGGGTATGCCCTGAGTCCCCCACTCACAAGTGAGGCAAACCTACACACTGATCCCAAACAGCCCTCACGAGCCGCCTGGGCTTCCTTACCCACTGTCCCTCTTCGTTCTTTTACCACTGTGGTTAACTCTCCCTGGTGGTGGTGGGGGGGGGGGGGGGGGGGGTCACAGGCTGCCTCAGTGCCTAGTGCTTGGTGAGCAGTTGGTGTCTGCAACTACAGGGGGTGCGGCCAGTACCACAAGGAGGCACTTCCTGGGGGCCACATGTCCCCAGAAACTGTGCCTGGAATCCCAGGGCAAGCCTCCCTTAAAAAGGCCTTTGAGATGAATAAAAAACTGCCCCCAGGCCAGAGTGGGAGCCAGTGGGCCACAATGTCCTCCCTAGCTCACTTGCCCTGGACTGTCCTCCGAAGAGCTTCCTTCACGTCCTTGTTCCTCAGGGTGTATATGAAAGGGTTCAGCACCGGGGTGACGATGGTGTTGAGCACTGTGATGCCCTTGGTCAGGTCCAGTGAGCTCTCCACCGAAGTCCTCACGTGCAGAAAGATGGTGGAGCCGTACCAAATGAGCACGACAGTGAGATGTGACGAGCAGGTGGAGAAGGCCCGGTGCCGGCCCTGCGCCGAAGGGATCCTCACGATGGTGGCAATGATGTAGGCGTAGGAGACCAGCGTGATAAAGCAGGACCCCAGGATGACACAGAAGGCAATTCCGAAGGACGCCAGCTCCACCATCCGCGTGTCCGTGCAGGACAGCACTATCCAGGGTGCGATGTCACAGAAGAAGTGATTGATGACGCGCGAACTGCAGAAGGAGAGGCGTGTGATGAGGGCAGCAGGCACCGTGATGGCGGAGAAGCCGCATAGCCAGGAGCCCAGGGCCAACCGCACAGAGAGGCCAGGCGTCATGATGCTGCCATAGCGCAGCGGCAGGCAGATAGCCAAGTAGCGATCATAGGCCATGACGGCCAGCAGGAAGTACTCGGTGCAGCCCAGGGAGAAGACGAAGTACATCTGCGCCGCGCAGCCAGCGAAGGAGATGGCTCCACTCCGGGAGGCGAAGGTGGCCAGGGTCTTGGGCACGCAGGCCGTGGTGAACCAGATCTCCAGGAAGGAGAGGTTGCAGAGGAAGAAGTACATGGGTGTTTGGAGCCGCCGGTGAGCCCCGACCAGGGAGATGATGGCCAGGTTCCCGGCCACTGTGAGCACATACATGACCAGGAAGAGCAGGAAGAGCCCGACGTGCAGGCTCCGCGGCCCCGGGAAACCCAACAGGATGAACGGCGCCTGCGCAGAGAGGTTCTGGCTGTAACTCCAGGCCATGAAGGGCTTTCAGGACACAGACCTACACACAGCCATGAAAAGGGATTTCCCACCAGGAAGCCCTCACTAGGGGCCACTGAACCCAGAGGCCAGCTCTTCCTCACTCTCCGCGGTCTATTCTCGTCTGATAATCCCAGGACAGGAGACAGGCCCAGCAACTGTGTGGGAGAGAGCAGTCCAGTGAGCATAAACCATACCCTCTGCTGGCAGAATGGGACTCACAGAGCCCGTGAGTGCCCGTGGCTTGTCATCTCAGGGCTGGGGTGGGGGACCTTTCCTTATTCTAGAATCCTTGTCATCTGGAGGGAGGTGTAGCGCATTTCTTTTAGAGGCAAAAAGCCTGAAAAAGAGGGAAA